>JAJPUD010008632.1:0-32000 GCA_023553655.1 Myrmecobius fasciatus | reverse complement strand
ACCCAGAGAGAGGGATATGAAATATGGACCACAACATAACATTTTCATGCTCTCTATTGATGTTTGATTGCATTGTGTTTCCTTTCTCTGATTTTCTTTTTTTTCTTGTAGATAGGACTTTTCTTGCACAACTTGTCAAGTATTTCAACATTATTAACATGTAGTGGACTTCCTGCCATCTAGGGGAGGGGAGAGAACTGGGGGTAAAATTTGTAATGGAAAGCTTTTTAAAGATCAATGCTGGGGAACTACCCATACATAGGTTATACAAATAAAAAGAAAAAAAAATTTTCTATTCCCCTCAATTTCTTCAACTGTAAAATAGTGATAATAGCACCTACCTCCCAAGTTTATCATAACAATCAAATGAGATATTTGTAAATGTGCTTACACAGTGCCTAGCACAGAGTAGGTCCTATATAAATGCTTATTCTTTTGCCCTTCCACAGAAGAAGATATTTTTATGGAAATTCCAAGGAGAATACATTTTCCAAATATTAGAAATGAGGAGTGAATACATACCAAGCATGGAGTGCAAACATGTATATGGCAAGTAGAGTTATAGAATGGTTGCTAATCCAGTTTGTCTAGAACACAGAGTGTATGAAGGAAGGTAAAAGAAAATTATGCTCTTATGGTAGATTATAGAGGGCCTTAGGGGTCAGAAGAATAAGCTTCTACTTTATCCTAGAAGTGACAGGGAGACTCTGAAGGTTTTTGAACAAAGGAGAAACACGGTGAGATCTGAGTCTCAGGAAGATTATTTTGGCAGCTCATGTGTATGTGGATGATGAATTGGAGGGGAAGAGGATAAAGTGGAAATAGAGTGGTGGATTAGGAGCTTATTACAAGAGTTCTGTTGAAAAATAATGATTGTCTGGACTTGTTTGGTATCTATGGAAATAAGGGGACCAGAATTAGTAAATGTTTAGTTACAGGAGATGAATAACAAGGAAAGGTTATGGGTGAATCCAAGGTTTCACAACTGGGATACTAAGAGGATTCCAGAATCCTTGATAGAAATTGGGAAGTTTAGAGAAGAGGGCTTAGGGAGGAAGATTTGTTGTTGTAGTGAAGTCATTTTTTCAGTTATGTATGACTCTTTGTGACTCCATTTTGGGGGTTTTCTTGGCAAAGATACTGAAGTAGTTTGCCATTTCCTTCTCCAGGTAATTTTACAAATGAAAGAACTGAGGCAAACAGGGTTAAGTGACCTTCCCAAGATCACATAATTCTTAAATTTCTGAGGTTGGCTTTGAACTGAGGTATTCCTGACTCCAGGCCCAGTGCTCTATACACTGTACCATCTATCTTCCCTAGGAAGATCACATTCTGTTTTGAATATATTGAGTGGAGATACTAATGATACATTGAAATAGAGATGCTCAGAATTCAGTTAGAAATATGAGACAAAAGTCTTGGCAAAAGATTAAGAATGAATACACACACATATGTGGACATATACATATATAAACACATTTATCTAGATATCTATTCATTTTTTATATCTATCTACCTAGAAGGTATCCAAAAAAGACTTAAAATGTGATAAGACCTTTGGAATAATCTGTATATCCATGTATACATTCATGCAGTCTGTGTACACATGCATATGTACATGTACTATCAATAGGCAATCATGTGACTAAACTTTTGTGAAAATCAAATTCTCCCTAATAGTCCTTAACAATAAATAGACAAGCTTTGTACACAAACATATATGCTTGACATATTTTCATTTTTGGAGGCATGAAAATCAAGTCATGATATTACAAGGGATCAACAAAATGGAATGCAATACAAAAAGAAGAGAGTCCAAGACAGAACTGTAAGGGGACATTCAGAGTTAGAATGTGTGGAAAATAACCAACTTTGGGGACTGAGAAAGAACTGTCATATAATTGGAATCAATGTGAAAAGAAAGCAAATCCCCCAAAGCCATAGGACAATGGATGATCAACAAATAAAGTCAAAAACTGAATGGAGGCAAAACGGGATAAAGAATGAGAAAAAAAGCTATTGGATTGGTGAATAGAGATAATTGATTGTTAATTGATAACTTTTAAGAGAGTAGTTTCAATAGAATATGGAGTCAGAAGTTAGACCATCAATGGTAGAGGAGTAAGTGGTTAGGGAAGAAAATAATATATTTAGGGGACTTTAGAAGCTTGCCTGGGAAAAGGCAGAGCAAGGGTAATAGTGTGAACAGAATCAATTGCAGAATGGCTAAATAAATTATGGTATATGAATGTAATGGAGTATTATTGCTCTACAAGAAATGATGAGCAGGCTGATTTCAGAAAAGCTTGGAAAAACTTATATGAACTGATGCTGAGTAAAGTGAGCAGAACCAAGAGAACATTATGCACAGCAAAAACACGATTATGTGATGATCAAATGTGATGGATTTGGCTCTTTACAACAATGAGGCAATTTCAATAATCTTGGAATGAAAAATGTCATGCATCCAGAGAAAGAGAACTATAAAGGCTGAATGTGGATCAAAGGATAGTATTTTCACCTTTTTTGATGTTGTTTGTTTCTTTGCTTTTATTTTCTTGTGTTTTTTTTCCTTTTTGATCTGATTTTTCTTGCACAACATGATGAATATGGAAATATATTTAAAACAATTGCACGTATTTAACCTCTATCAGATTGCTTGCTGGTTTGGAGAAGGGAAAGGGGGAGAGAGAAGGAGAACATTTTTGTAACATAAGGTTTTACAAAGGTGAATATTGAAAACTATCTTTGCATTTGGGAAAAATTTTATTAAAAATAAATGAGTGTATTGAAATAAATGGTTTTTTTAAGCTCCAGGATTAGCTATGCTCAACTCCAAGTCCAACATTTTCCACTACAATGTAAATGCTTCTAATCATGTTCGAAGTACAATTGTTAACAGGTCATAATAAAGAAATGCCATGAAGATACACTCGACACAATGAAAACCAAGCTGGCCTTTGCCTTTCAATAAATAAAACAGTAATAAGGAAGTGAATTAATTGGAACAAAAAAATGTAGGAACTGAAAAGAGTAATACCTTCTAAAAATAATAATAGCTTTTTATTTTTCAAAATACATGCAAAGATAATTTTCAAATGAAAGTATATTTGCAAAACTTGTTTTCCTCCCTCCCACCCTTCCCTAGACAGCAAATAATCCAATATAGATTAAATAGGTACAATCTTTCTGAACATATTTCCACATTTATCATGCTGCATAAGAAAAAAACAGATCAAAATGGAAAAATAAGAAAAAATAAACAAGCAAACAATAACAAAGGTGAAAATACTATATTGTGATACACGTTCATTCTCCATAGAATTCTTTCTGGATGCAGATGGTTCTCCCCATCATAAGTCTATTGGAATTGTTCTGAATCAACTCACTGTTGAAAAGAGCCAATCCATCACAGTTGATTATCACATAATCTTGTTGTTGATGTGTACGATGTTCTCTTGGGTCTACCCATTTCACTTAGTATCAGTTCATGTAAGTCTCTCCAGGCCTTTATGAAATCATCCTGCTGATCGTCTCTCATAGAACAATAATATCCCATTACATTCATGTACCATAATTTATTCAGCCATTTCTTAATTGAGGAGCATCCACTCAATTTCCAGTTCCTTGTCACTACAAAAAGGCTACTACACATGTTCTTGTACATGCGAGTCTAGAGTAAAGTTTAACTCAACATTAAGTATTTGGGAGGCCTATATATGCTTGTACCAAACAGGAACAGACTAGTAGAGAAGGAAAGATGGAATATAATAGAGGAAAGAGGTGCTTAATGCATCAAACCCTAGAGTAAATGGGGAATGGAGTAAAAATAGAATCAAAGGTATAAGTAAAGGGTTTGCTCTTGAGGAAAAAAGAGGCCTCTATTTCCCTGGAAACTTGAAAAAAAGAAGAGGACAAATGAAGATGTAGAAGGTTTTAAAATAAGAAAGAAGGTGCACAGATGTCATAACAGCTGGTTCCAATTTTTCACTAAAGAAAAACAGGATAGCTACAGAAAGTATGGGAGACATTGGGAGCTTTAGAAGAATGGAGTTCATTGACAACAACCCATAGAAAAAGTATAATACAGAGTGAATGAAGTGATGATGAATGTGATGATGATGATGATGATGATGATGATGATGATGGTGATTTATACAGTAAATTCTTTAAGGTTTGCAAAGTGCTTTGCCAATATACTTTCATTTTATCCTTACAACAACCCTGGAAGATGAGTTATTATTAATCTCCAATTTATAGTTGAGGAAACTGAAGCAGACAGAAGTTAAATGACTTGATGAGGGTCATACAGCTAATAAGTGTCTGAAGATGGAATTAACTTCAGGCATGCCTGTCCTTAAGACCAATGCTCTACAGGCTGTATTATTATAAAATAATTGCTGTCCAGAAGTGGAAACTCAATTGAGCTTAAATAACAAATTTATTATGGACTCAGTCATTCTACTTACATGACTTCCTCCATTGATGTTTGCCATGTGAAGAAGATCATGACTGAATATGATGCTGAGCTGTTAACCAAAGATGCTGCCAAGGGGAGTATTTAGAAACCTCAACATAAATAAGAAAATTTAGGGGTGGGAAAAGTTTAAGGACAAAGATAATACATTCTACTTTTCATTTTGGCAAAGCATGAACATAACTAGGGAAATAAACTAGAAAAATCAAGAATAAATGATATTATATAATTGAATTAGTCAACTACGGTTTTAACTCTGATGGATGGAAAGTGAGACCATAGCAGAGGTGAGGGGTTAGAGAAGCAGAGAGAACTGAGGGACTTGAGAGCACAATATGGATAACAAATTGGTTCAGCCTTGATTTATAGATACAAGTAGAACAGACTATGTAAACTTCAGAGCTCAAGATCATGAAGGTGCTATACTTACAGTTTATGGTAAGATCTAAGATATGCACATGCAGAAGTTGCAGAGTGCTAGGTATATAGAGAAATTCTAGAAATGGCAGTGGGGAGCAAGAAGCAAATAAGTCTCCTTTTCTGATTTCATTATATGATGTGACATGAGAGAAGAAACAATCCATTTTAGAGAATACATCTTTTGTAGTTATTCTAGAAATATTAGCAATGTTGTTGTTTTTCTTTTGTTCTGGAAGAGGACCATAACATTAGGGAAGTGATGCCATGACATGTAAGTGAGTTGGATTTAAATGAGAGTGGGCTGTGCAAAGTCATCAACCTCACTTTCTCCTCCAGAGCCATCTGGGTCCAGAATTGGACAAGGATGGAAGTGTGAAGAGAGGTGGTGAGAGAGAGGCTTCTTTTCTCAGCAGACAGTAACTGAGAAGCAGGAAATGGAAGTTTGCCACTTGTGGGAGAGAAGACCAAGCTGCCTAGGCCCTGTACTCTCCAAGGTCCTGAAATGACTGTGAGTGGTCAAAGTTGGATATCAGATTTGTGGGCTTCTAAGTTTATGATGTCAGGGAGGCAGCATAGAATTAGAAAGGAGATTGAATCTAAAGCCTTAAGATTGGAATTTTAGTGATGTTCTGTTACCAGCATACCTTTGGCCAACCTTTTAAACTCTCTGAGTTTCAATTTCTGAATTTGTAGAATGGAAGAACTTAGCTTAGACCAGTGGTTCTTAACTGCTTTTTATTCTGTTGTTTTTGGTTTTGTTTGTTGTTTGTTTTGGACATGAATCCTTTTGGCAGTCTTGTAAAGTCTATGTACTTGTTCTTAGGGCAATGCTTTAAAAAAATAAAAATTATATAACACCACACAAGAGCTCTATCATCTATCTCTCTATCATCTACTATCTATCTATTTGTCATTTTTAATGTTTATATATCTCAGTTTAGCAACTCCTAGACTTGTTGATCTCTAAATTTCTTTCCAGCTCTCAATTTATACTTTTATATTCCTATACAGATTGTGACCTGTAGTTAGAGGTAATAGAAAATTTGGGGTGAATATTTGGAACTGAGAATATCTAGTGATCAGATTCCCAGTGCTGGACTGATCAGACATTTTACACATTCAAAAATCATTCATTCCATCTTCTCTGTGTCCTCAGAAACATTGGTCCTTCAATACCCCTGATTCCCAGGAGCCCAGGGTTGCTAATGATTCTAAGTTCCTAACATTGGCAAATTTGCTCTATATATTCAATCCCACAGAGCTAGACTGTCCTCTTACACAGCATCAAGATGGTGGAAAAGAGGTACTTAGAATATGAAATATGCCTGAGACACTCAGACTCTGGTAGTTTTAGAAATTATCTCCGATGACAGAGGATCATAGATCTAGAACTGGGAGGAACCTTGGAGGTTATCCAATACAACATTCTACAATCCTTCATTCTATAAGTCAGGAAACTTCTGTTTCCTGGAGGCTAAATAATTTGCACATAGTCATCCTCATATTATATATAAAATCTCTAGTCCTAAGCAACCCATGGTCAATATATCACAATAGAATGAATCAACAAACATATATTAAGCATCCACTATGTGGAAGATTCTGGGGGCAAAAAGGCAAAATGAAACTGTCCTTAATTTCAAGGATATTACATTATATTAGAGAGAAAACATCATTTACTACCACCATCAACACCTCCACCACTACCACTAGTACTACCACCACCACCACCAGAACCACCACTACTATTACTTATATAATGCTTTAAGGTTTCCAAAACATTTTATTTATGTAGCATTTTGCTACTTCTTGCTACTTCCCAAAAGTTGGTGGATGCTTCTGCCAGATTCTAGAAATACCCTATGGGTAACTCTTAACACTCAAATTCATAAGCTCCAGCAGGGTGTTTACCATTAGCAACAAGATTGTAAACACAATTAGCTCTTAGTAAAAGCATTTACTAAGCTGCTAAAGGAAATATAGAAACTATAAAATATTCCTCCCCTAAGCCTAGAACACAGTATTCTGAAAATGCATCACTTACAGGAAGAGCAAGCACAAACTTAGAACATGATGATAGTGAGACACACTTGTATAGAAAATATGTGGCAAGACAACTCACACCTCTGCCAACAGACTTTGATAGTTTTATATTCCATATGGAATCATCAAGAAGCTATATCCCGGGTATGAGTGGTTAAGCTGGACTCCCAAGGTCTGCTTTATCCCACAATATGATTTTCACTTGTCAAAAGCCAACTGATCCCCTTCTCTGTTTCCAGAAGTTGCTCTATTGAATATCACTTCTTAACTGGAGAAATCTGTGTCCATGAACACTTCTGTGTTCCATATAGGATATAGTGTCTCCTAGTGTTCACATAACTGCTTTAAGATTATACATCTTGCAGGGGAGAAGAGAAAATTTCTCTGCTTTTGCTAACGGAAATATCTACCTGCCTACACTGTGTCAAATGTCAAAACAGAGACCAGAAATTGTGTCTCAAGGCTTGTTCCCAGATGGAACATTTATTAATGTTCATTACTAATATTAATGCTGGAAACTGAGTCTAGAGACTAGTTTTTGTTGTTGTTGTTTATTTAATCTAGCAGGAGAGCAAAAAGAATTACAATATTAAAAGGAAGGAAAGAAAGAGTGTAACTGGAGCACAAAATGGGGAATGCAGACTCAAGGATTATGAGAAGCTAGAGAATGTGGCAGAATGTCCCTTTTTCTGCTGAATGCATTACATATGGATTGTAAAGAAAGCACAAGATCTCAGTATCAGGAATCACAGAATTTAAAACTTGAGGGATCTTGAAGATTATCCCAATCTCATTTTTAAGAAATGATTAGAAAATGCCTTTTCTTATAACATTACAATCATTTCTGAATATATCTTTTTCTGGCTTTCTATCTCTTAAACCATCACACCTTGTAACAAAGATTAAAACAAAAGAAAAAGGGTAAGAAAAAGGAGTTAAGGGGCAGCTAGTTGGTGTATTGGATAGAGCACCAGCACTGAAATCAGGAGGACTTGAGTTCAAATCTGGCCTCAATATTTAACACTTCCTAGCTGTGTGACTCTGGGCAAGTCACTTAACCCCAATTGCCTCCAGCAAAAAAAGAAAGAAAGAAAAGAAAAAGTTAAAAAAATCAACAAATACAGAGTATGTAATATTCCATATGCATGATCTCCTGCCTCAAAAATGAAGGGAAAGAAGATCATTTCCTCACCACTTCTTTGGAACTAAGTTTATTTATTATACTTACACAATGTTCACATTTATTTTGTTGCAACTTCTAATTTGAAAAGCAAGAAAACATAGGAGTAGTGAGGGGATTGACTTCACCAAGATAACCTGAGTAAGAAGGTAGAAAATCAGAGATTTCATATTTAAATTGGGTTCTCTGATTTCAAACCTGTCCCTTGTTCCATCATTCTCCTGTAAATTCTTTTTAATCAGCACACGGCACTTTTGCTATAAAGTTTTCTCTCTCACTTCCTTTGTAACTAAGGAACAAGTTAAAGTGGGAAGAGAAGAATTGTAGGAGTTGAGGAGACTAAAAAACCAGCCTCCCATAATTTACTTACCTGAATATCTTATCTGAAGGCTGCTCTCCTAAAACCAAGTCAAATCCTCTTTGAAATATTGTATAAGGCCAAGGCCTAGAAGGAAAAGAAAAAAAAATACATACACAAACTGTTTGCTTTTCCACAGCAATTTGAGTCCCCCAAACCTTTAACAAGGTCTAAACACAATCTACATGCAAATTCCTCAGCTCACAACTCAAATCAGGTTTTTTCTAACTGCTCTCCTCATGACAATGAGGGCATACCACAGCCCTGTGAATTTAGACATAATAAATTCAGTAATCATGATAATTTGGATGTGGGCTGAGCTGATGCCGACACTGAAAGTATTAAAATTATTGATTGGGGGCAAGGTGGGAGGGAAGTTGCTAAGCAAAGGCACATTAGAACAGAATGGCAGAAGAATCCTTATCTATCTCACAGCCAAACATTTTCAACCACTTTGAAGCTGCCATTTTCAGGAAAATAATTGATGGTGTCAATTAGCCCTTTGTCTAACGTGGAGAATGGGATGGATAACTGACATCTCATTTATTCCATTGGTATCCATTAAATTCCAAGAAAATTATAGGAAAATAAAGGATGAAGCATGAAGGGTAGACACCTTATGAAGGATTTACAAGAGGATATGGAGAAAAAGTTTCATGCATGTTTTTTCCCATTAGACTGTGGGTCCATGTCTTTATTTCTGCACTCTTGACTCTTCTATTAGACTGCGCTTACAATGCCTTTGTTACAATTCCTTCCTCTGACCTTCATTACTTTCTCAATTTCCTTTTATGTTTTATCTTCTCCCATCAGAAAGTGAGCTCCATATAGTCAGGGATTTTTTATGTGTAGTTATATTCAAGCACTTAGCATGGAGCCTGACACATGGAAAGCACTTAACACATCTTTGTTGATTTGGACAATCTATTTGAGACTAGGGACTGTCTTTTGCTGCTCTTTGCATCCCCAGCACTTGGCACAGTGCCTGGCACATAGTAAGTATTTAATAAATCCTCGTCAATTGACAATTGACTGAATTGAACATAATGAAAAAACAGATGAACTATGATTTACATCTCAGGTGTCTATTGGAGGGAATACTCAGACTGATGATAAAATAAATTTATAAAAATATAGATGTAATTACAAATTACTTTTATTATTTCCTGAATAAATCATCTATGTGGTAATATTTTATTAGCTTAATTCATGTTCTTATATTCAAATGTAATACATTTCTATTTTGTCTAAAACAATATCTATAATTTCTCATTAATCCAAAGCATGGGTTTGGTTTCTTCTCCCTCTATCCCAGTTGGTGACAGTTCATTATCTATAGCTTTTTTAAGGCAAAGGCAACTGCAATCATTTGAGCAGGCTAAGTAAATCACTTAGAGCTCAACCCAACTTTAGCATTCAATCCAATGAGTTATTCAAGCGACTATCTGGAGAGGGTGCCCTTTGAACTGTTAGCTGTAGCTTCTGTGAATGAACAATACTTTTACCTGTCTGTTTGCTATGCTCCTAGAATTCAATTTAGAAACCCTGAGAGCAACCAGAATTGACTCATAAACAATACTAATGCTACAAACAACCACTATACCATGGGAAAAATTCCCTTCTCCTAATGTGTTTTTCATCCTTTCTTTGTGTTAGTTCTGTCCCATTTAGATGGTGAACTCTCCAAGCAGGGTTCACATTCAATTCTCTTTGCAGAGCGGAGCCTAATGCATTGCAGGTATTCGATAAATGTCTGGTATGATTCATAGTCAGGTCTAGAAATAAAAAGAAAAAAAGTGCCAATCTGATCATCTGAATCCTAGAAAACAGCGGTCAAATGGAGCAGCTCAGATTGTGTCTAAGGTAGGCAAGATCCCATTTTGTTCATGTTAACAATTTCAGAAATACACACTAGTTTTGGGTTTTCAGGTCACCAGAATTACGTGCATTCAAACTAATTCCTAGACCAGATGTCATTAAAATTAATTTCTGTTTTTTTTTTTCTGCTATGGTATCCCATGGGGGGGGAGGGTTAAATCTCAGAGTTGGTATATAATCTAAGTCTGGAATTGCAAAGCTCAAGCTCAGTGTTGGGAGGTTTTTTATACACACATACACCCACACACACAAAACTCTTCCCCCCCTCTCTCTTTCTTTCTGTCTCTCTTTTTCTGTTTCTCTCTCTTTCTGTCTCTCTCTCTCTCTGCCTCTTTCTATTTTTCTCTCTCACACTCATACTTTTGCTCATGACCTCAAAGTGATTTTTATTCTCGGAAAAGTACTTTGGCTAATATTTAGGAGGTTTAAGGTTCCATGTAAGTGTTTAGGCTAACAATACATAGAACAGAGGATAAAGTTTTTCTGTTTTTTTTTTTCCCACCAGACCGAAAGGAAGGAAAAGGAATTACTTATTTATATAGAACCTACTATGTGCCAGGCATAGTGCTAAACACTTCTCAAGCTTATATAAATAATGAAGCCAATTCCTTTTTTCTCTGGGTCTCCAGGAACTATCTAAAGTTAGAACTATCTCTATAAAAAGATAGTATTCAATATTCAGTCAGCCTCTTCCTTCTGGTGATCCCTCACTTCCCTGGGGCCTAGACATTAATTTCCAAACCTATAATACTAGTTGAGGGCCACCTTAGTGTTCTGTTATTTTTGTTTGTCCTTCTTTCTAAAAGAGGACCATGACATCAGGGAGGTAATGCCATGATATGCAAATGAATCAGAATTTGGTCCAGTGGCCAGGTAGCTATCAGGATGACTGGAGATAATCCTGGATGAAATAAGAGACCTTGGCCTTTTTAGGCTAAGGTCTTCAACAGGGTTCAGTTTGATTCCCAATCAGTGATTGAGGCTAGGTAGGAATTGAGACAAAGAATCTTCTTTTTTCAACTAGTCCAAAAAAAATTTTAAATAAATAAATGAATCTGGGAGGAAAAGATCTCCAAAATTTCTTGCCCAAGAAGAAATGACTGCTATTTACATTCAATCTGAGTTAATCAGGACCTAAACAGTGACCAAAAGGGGTTTGGCCTAGGACCTATTGGTAGACAATTTGAATCAGATTGTTTTTGGCTTAAGGCCTAATCCTTAAGAAAGAAGTCTAGCCCGTAAAGCACAAGATATCTTAGAAGGCTTCAGAGGTGCAAAAGAAAAAAAAAACAATGCTCTTAAGAGCATCTTTAGATAACAATATGAATATCCTATCTGAACAGAGGGAGGATGGAAGGGAGGAAGGGAGGAAGGAAGGAAGGAAGGAGGAAAGAAGGAAGGAAGGAAGGAAGGAAGGAAGGAAGGAAGGAAGGAAGGAAGGAATGGAAAGAGAAAAGGAGGGAAAGAGGAAAGAAGGGAAGCAAGGAAAGAAGAAAGCAAGAGAGAAAAGAGGGAGGGAAGAAAAGAAGGAGGAAGGGAGGGCAGAAAGGAAGGAGAGAAAAAGGGAAGGAAGAAGGGAAGTAAGGAGGGAGGGAAAGGAAAGAAGGGAGGGAGGAAGGAAGGAACAGAGAGAGGGTGGGAGGGAAGGAGAAAGGAAAGGTCAAAGAAGACCATGACATCAGGGAGATGATGCTATACTATGCAAATGAATAGAATTTAAATGAGTGAGGGTCATGTAAGGTCACCTGAGTTAATATTATTAAATAGTCAAACAACCCTTCCTTTTGGTGAAATCCAGAGTCCTCTAGGGATCTATATAGCTCTACCCTGGCTATCTCCTTACCAAAGTGAAAACTAAACATAAAACTGGGTTTGATAAAGTCATCTTTCATATGCCTCCTTCCAAAAGAAAACAAAAAAAAACAACAAAAAAAAACTAAACTAAACTAAATACTATAGAATATATAATGTCCATTATTAGTGAGGAGCACAATGCAAGTCAGCTTCCCCATATGATGACTCTGAACCTTGCTATTCCTCAATCTAACTTCTTGTCCAGGAATTCCTCTCACCTGTTCCTGCCTCTTGCTGTTGTAATTTCTGATACTATGGACCTCCTTCTTCATATGGACCACCTGGTTCCTCGGAGGGGTCTCACATAGGAATGGGTTTCCTTTACTCCTGCAACATGTTTATGCATCCACAGCATAACCTCATCTTTTTTTTTTTTTTTTTTTGCTTTTTAGTTTTGTTTCTTTCCCTCTAATTTTCCTTGTAAGGTCCCCATAGGTAAAACTCAGGGACTCCTAAAGTAGCAGTAAATACATTATCCTTAATGTACTGTGAGTGGACAAAAATTACCTAAGGCAAGTGTGTAGTTTATATGACATGATCAATGCCTGAATAATGTCTTAAATGTGGTGCCCATGGGGATATTTAGATCTCGTAGAAGGGGATATCTTCAATGTTGAGCTAAGGCTTCCTATTCTCTAATCTTGTTAAATTTAACAGTGAGTTAACTTTGATCAGCTTCTTCCTAGATGCATCCTCTATAGGAGTAAGTCACACTGCCCAAAGTGTAATTGTTAATGATGATGACAAAAATAAACGTCTATGAAAGAGATGGTATATCAGACCATTAAGACAGGCTTATTAAGCACTGATCTGCATGCCGTTTCCTTAAAGTTGCTGTGTAGATCAAGATAGATATGGACCCTGCCTTTCAGGAGCTCCCAATCCAAGAAAGGCAACTGAGATCCAAACATAAAAGAGCTAAAGAAAGCTCTAAGAGGATAGGGAGAACAAACCCTCAACTACCTCACAGATTTGCTAATTAAATGAACCAAAAATAAACAAATACTCTATTAACAGTTACAAGGGAAGGGATAAAAGCAAGTTGTGGGGTGACAGATAAATGGAGAGACTGCATGTTGCATGTGTATATAGGAAAGGAAAGGGCAGGCCAAGAGAGCCATTCGTGACCTCCCTTTGTACTGATCATGGAATGTTTTATGGATAAAACAGGGTTATACTGCTATAAATGCTTAAATGAAAATAGGAAGAAATCAAATTTTATGATTATATCAGTAGATGGAGGAAAATGCCCATGATAGAGTGAAATACTCATTTATATACTTCCTTAAAAGGCATAGAAATAGAAAGATCTTTTTTTGTAAAATAACAAATAAAGTATCTTTCTGAAGCATATAATTTCACATTATATGCAAATTGGAAACAATAGAAGCTTTAAAATAAATGCCTCTGTAAATCAAGGCTGACCCCTTTCACTATTATTACCCATAAATCTAAAAAAATGCTAATAATAGTGATTAGACAAGAGAAATATATTACAGGCATTAAAATAAGAAAAAAAATGTAAAAAGATAAAATCACCCCATTTGCTTAAGACATGATAGTTTACTTAGAAAATTCTAAAGAGTCAACAAAGAAACTGAGACAATTCATAGCTTCATTAAGGAAACTGGAAACAAAATAGAGCCACAAAATCAAAAGCATTTTTAAAAAAAGTAATAGTAAAAGAAGCTGCTAGGTGTTTCAGTGGATAGAGCACTGGCCCTCAAGTCAGGAAAATCTGAGTTCAAATCCAATCTCAGACACTTAATATTTACAAGTTTAATTCTTCTTGCCTCGCCAAAAAACAAAGCAAAAACAAATAACAAAATAAAGTAATACTAAAAACCAGGATAAATTAGGGGGAAAGTCTCATTTAAAATAATTTTTAAAAAGCATTAAAAAAATTCAGCATAGTCCTACATCTCACATCCCATAACAAAATAAGGTCAAAATGGATACATGATTCGAGCATAAAGGCTGATACCATAAGCAAATTAGGAGATCAAGGAATAGTTTACCCATCAGATCTTTGGAGAAGGGAGGAATTTTTGACCAAAGAAGAATGAGAGAACATTATGAAAGGCAAAATGGACAACTTCAAGTACATTAAATTAAAAAGGTTGTATGTAAATAAAACCAATAGAAACAAGATTAAATGGGAAGTACAAAGCTGGGAAAAATCTTTATAGCCATTGTTTTTGATAAAGGTTTCATTTCTAAAATATATAAAGAACTGTGTAAAATTTATAAGAATCCAATGCATTCTCCAGTTGATAAATGGTCAAAGGATATGAATAGATAATTTTCAGATGATGAAATTAAAGTCATTTATAGTCCTATGAAAAAATGCTACAAATCACTACTGATTAGAAAAATTCAAATTAAGACAACTCTGAGATAGCACCTCCCACCTCTCAGATTGGCTAAGATGATAGGAAAAGATAGTGACAAATGTTGGAAGGGATGTGGAAAACTGGGATATTATTGGTGGAGTTATGAAATCATTCACCATTCTGGAGAGCAATTCATTACTATGTTCAAAGGACTATCAAACTGTACATATCTTCTGACCCAGCAGTGCTGCAAAGGGTCAGTATCCCAAGGAAATCATAAAGAAGGAAAAAGGACTAATATGTGCTAAAATGTTTGCAGCATCTCTTTTTGTGGTGGCAAAGAATTGGAAAATGAGTAAATGTCCATTATTTGGGGAATGCATGAATAAGATGTAGTATGTGAAGTCAATAAAATGTTATTCTTTTAAAAATGATTTGAGAAAGGCTTGGAATTGATGCTGAGTGAAATGAGCAGAACCAGGAATACATTGTACACAATAACAGCAAAAATGTGTGATGATCAACTATGAAAGACTTGGTTCTTCCCAGTGGTTCAATGATGCAAAGCAATCCCAATAGACTTTGGACAGAAAATGCCATATGCATCCAGAAAGAGAATTACTGAAATTGAATGTAAAACAACATATGCTATGTTCACTTTTTTTTTGTTTTTGTTTTTTTCCCTCTCCCAAGGTTTTCCCCCTTTATTCTGATTTTTCTTTCCCAATGTGATTCATAAAACAATGTATATAAAAATAAATATTCTGGGAAAAAAAACAAAAAAAAATTGGGATCTGTTGTACCATGGCACATCCAAGATGTTTTCTTACACATATATATGTGTATGTATATAGATAGATAGATAGATATCTCTCTACATATATATTATATATGCTTATAAAGTACTCCTTAAAAACAATAAATCAAATAAGTGGAAGCATCTTTAGTACTTATGACCAACTCACTCCAAAATAATAAAAAAAATGATAGAACATAAAATACAGGAGTCAATGTGGTACAGGGGAAGATATTTAGACTTGAAACCAGAAAAACTTGGTTTAAAGCCTCAACTTTGGTACATAATGGCAATATGGCCTTATACTCTCTTGGGAAGGGTAAAAGAGAATGACAGGGAGAAAATTTTGGAATATGATGTTTTAGCAAAAGTGACTATTGAAAACTATCTCTGCACGTATCTAGAAAAATAAAATACTATTAAAATATAATTAGAAAAATTTTAATAAAGTAAATATAATACAACTTAGGTAGTTAATTTGTGTTTAAATCAATATATGACCAATTGAAATATGAAATAGAGTAGATCTAATACTCTAACCTACTCTTTAAGGTATTAGTTGAAGAAAAAACCAACTTATATTGATAGAGGGTTCCTCATCTGAGAGGAATCACAAGTTCAGTCCATATTACAATAAGTCTGAATTAATTTATAGCTGTATTATTATATTAATAATCTGTGAAGGAGATTTAAGATTTAAGGTAAATAAAAATGACATTTATTGAAAGGAAGAAAAAATCCCTAAAATTTCAAGGAAAATAATAGGAATACCCTCCTCCACACTGCCCTTGCAATGAAGGAGCAAGACATTTCTAGACTTCAGATCACAGTATAATGCAAATTCTCAACAAGAGTTTTTGGTATTGGTTTAAAAATAGTAGTTAACTATAAGTATTTAAAGAAATATAACTGGGGGGGAGGACCAGACAACAAGAACATAGCCCCAATAATGTATGCAATATTCTCTGCCAACTGCCCATTCATTGAGGTAAAATTTGAGGAGCCAGCTTCTTAAAGTGTGTGTGTGTGTGTGTGTGTAGGCCTCCATCTCTTTCTTGTTCTCTCCTTGCTTCTCCTTTTTCTCTTCCTCTTCTTTTTTCTCTTATTCCTCCTCCTCTTCCTCTTCTTCCTCCTTCTTCTCTTCTTCCTTTTTCTTCTATTCTTCTTTCTTCTTCTCTTCCTCCTCTTTCTCTGCCTTGAGCTCCTTCTTTTTTTTATCTCTGTTATTATTTTGCCCTCATCTTAAGTGAATGAGCATAAAAGGCAAAAAAACATTGCATCACAACTTTGTGACCTTCAAAAGGTTGGAAGCATTATCAGTGGTCTCCTTAACAAATGATGCTATAAGGAACAAGTCACTAAACAGACAGGCAGATAGGCACAAAGCACAAGCCTAGCACTGAAATGACCCACTAGCCAAAACACTGTATTTCACTAGCAAGGGAGTGATTCATTCATTGGCCATATCACATCCAACTATGAACTTGGGAACACCTAGTGGCAACTACATTACATCTGAGGTACTTTAAATGTGAGCATGTAGAGGAGAGAGTGAATTCCTAGTTCTAGGCAATTCTACTATACTTCAATCTTATATATATATATATATATATATATATATATATATATATTTAGCAGAGGCAATTGGGGTTAAGTGACTCACCCAGGGTCACACAGCTAGGCAGTGTTGTGTCTGAGACAAGATTTGAACTAAGGTCCTCCTGACTTCAGGGCTGATGCTCTATCCACTGCGCCACCTAGCTGCCCCTTAACTATACATTCTTAAAAAATATTTCTTCATTAATTGATAATCGGGAGATGGACTGAATAATATTTGGGTGAATATATGACAGTGAATTATGGGTGAAAACAGTGGAAAATTTCCTTGGAAGTAGAGACAAGGAGGGAGAACACAAGTTCCAGCTGGCTATATGATGGGTTAGTTTAAGCTGAACATGGGAAATAGCAGACAGGTAATAGACTGAAAACAAACAAACAAAAAATTCTCAAGAAATAGCTTTAAGATTGTCATTTATAGATTCCCAATACAAAGTCTTATATTTTCTCTGTACCTTAATTTACTAATAGGTAAATGGGTACATTTTGTCTATGTTGTTCTTAAGGACAAAATTGATATATCCTAGTTTCATATAATTACTTCAAACTCAATACACCCCCAAAAAACTCCCTCCTTCATAAACAAATGCCCCATTTATCTCATAGACATTATCATCATCCAGTCACTTCAAATCACAACTTTGGTGTCATCCTTGACTTTTCACTCACATTCAGCTTTTGTATTCAATCAAATACCAAATCTTAAAATTTCTGTCTGAAAAACACCTCTCACTTTGGGGTCCATTTATTTACTCACATAACCACCATGCTGTTCTAGGTCTTTTATAGCCTCTTATCTGAACTAATAAAATATTCTAATTATTTCTACGCCTCCCCTCTCCAATCTGTCCTTCACATAGCTCCCAAGGTAATTTTCCTAAGGTGATACTCTGACCATGTCATTGAGGGCCCAGTGGCTCCCTAATAACTTGACTAGGATCAATTCTTACTCCTTATTTTGACAGTGAAAGTCCAGTTATAGTCTTACTTTCCATACTATTTCATATGACTCTCTTTCACACATCCTACGTTCTAGACAAATTGGCCTTATTCTTCATTATACAGAGTTTCATCTCCCATCTCTGTGTTGCTAACTTCCTCATCTTTGTCTCAGCTCAAGTATCACCTTGCGTATGAAGCTTTTCTTGGTCCCCAAGCTGTTAATCCCTACCACCCACCACACCCTTAAATCATCTTATATTGATTTTCTGTATCTTTTGTCTGTATCTATACAAAGAATTGCAGAGAATGAGAGTGAGAACAGCACAGAAGAAAAATCAAGGTGTGATACATTTGTGTGGGCACATATTGTCCACAATCCTCCTGAATGCAGCCTGAACCAAATTAAATTGTAACTGAGAAATATTTAACAAAAAGATAAAAAATAATGAAACTTATGACATTCATATGTGGTTTTCTAAGTTAATATACAGTCTATATGGATCCTTATGTATGGTTAATTGCCTTCATTTCTATCTCAGTTGGATACTATTGGTTTAGAGCTCAAGAGCACGCCTTGAAGCTTGGAAAACCTTCATTCATGTCTCACATCGGAAACCTTACCACTAGGAAAATCACAATCTCTAAGTTCTTTTGGTCTGTGCTGTCAGTTTCAAATAGAAACAGAGTCCTGCAATTATTAACTTAGAAAACTACAAATCAACATCAACCAAATTGTATTTTTATCTACTTCTTAAAAAACATTTACCAATTAAATTTCCATATGTCTCTGGGTGGCTCTCACTTAGCGAGCTGGCCATGAGCTATGAATCTGACACCTTTGCTCTAGACCATTCTCCAACACTGTAAATTGCAGAGAAGGTGCTCTATCCCAGTATACAATCTTCTATTCTGGACTATAACTAGGGTTATTCAAAATTGGATCTGGGAGCTTTGCTGGAAAAATAAAATACTATTTACAAAAAAGAGTGCTCACCTTAATAGTAATAGCCACTATAGTAGAACCTTCTAAATAACTAAATTACTAAGTTGTTATATAAAGGGGGAGGCACAATAGCACTATTGATGTTTGCAATGGAAAACAAAGTTTTCTAGGCATTGGGTACCATCTATTGATTGTTTAGCATAGTATCAGACACATGGCAGACTACTTTCCCTATAGTTCTACCCTTTGAACTCTGCTGCTAAATATGTAAATACATACATATATATGTATACATAAATAAGTACACAAACATTTATATATATAGTAACGAAGGTATAAGAATACTTTGATCACGTTTGGGATAACATTTGGACTTTCTTCTGAATCTTCTTCCTATTAATTATCTACTCAAGTATATCTTCTTAGTTTAGGAAACTCAACAGGGCAAGACAAAGTTGGAATATAAATTTCAACTATTAATTTACTCAGATTTAAGAATGAAAAACTACTAAAGCTATATTATGGTATTTCATTGTGGCATGGAGTTAGGTTTTAAAAGACTATATCCATGGAACACAAACTTTGCTATTGATAAGCAAAATGGTATAGTGGCTTGAGTAATGGCCTCAGAAGAACTGGAGTCAAATACTACTCCACATATCTACATATATATATATATATACATATATGTACATATATAGTATGTATATATATATACATGTGTGTATATATATATGTGTATATATATATACATATATATATATATCATCTTAGCAAGTCAATCTACTTCCTTGTTCCTTGAGAGCAGAACTATCATTTGCCTTTCTTGGTATCCCTAGTGCTTAGCATAGTGCCTAGCATATAGTAGGTGCTTAGTAAATACTTGTTGACTTATTGAATTGGGATTCATTTTCCTCTTCTATAAAATGAGGCAGTTGAACTACACTACTATGAAGGATTTTGATCATGGCCTTACTAAATGACCAGATATATGTCATCCAAGGTGAAACTTAGCCCAGTTTGGAGAAGCTCAGCAACAAATAGCTGTTTCCTAGACCAAATGAATATTTTCAACCCCAGCAATTTATAAATTCCAACTACAAAGGCCATGAAGGAATTCTGATCTGTATTGGTGAACACTACATGCAAAGGGATGAAATCACAAATCCTTGAAGCATAAAAAATAGAGTTATAGAAGGCTCTACATTCAGATAAGCCCAGACCCTGAAGATTAGCTCCTAAACAGGCTTTCAGTTGCCAAAGATTTCTCAGACAAATCCTAACATCCCAACAGCAGAATTCCTCTTGGATCTGCTATTGTGAGCAGCAAAGGAATCTGTGGCCTAGAGATATATTCAGCTGAAAGGGAGGCCATGCAGTCAGAGAGAAACAACACAAAGTGGACATGCTGAGCACTGTTAACAATCTTCAACCTGCCTCTTTCTCTTCTGGTCTTGAATGTATCCCTACATTATTCTCAGAGTTCTCCCTAACTGCTCACCCTTTAGATACATTCCCCATTACTTTTAACTCTACTTCCTTCCTATAGAGAGTACTTTAGACATAAAATCTCTTCCCTCTATAATTCCGTCTTTGCAGTCTTCAGAACCCCTTAAAAAAAAAAAGTGCTTGAAGCACAGTGCTGACCATGAGACTGTCCTGCTCAAGAAGCTATCTATGGCTTTCTATTACTTCTCTCATAAAATGCAAATTTCTTGGCTTGGCATTTAAAGTCCTTTGCAATCTGATTCCAGCTTCCCTTTCTAGGCTTATTCACAAAATGTCTCTTTAGATATATATTTATATATATTATGCATATATATAACATATATAATAGACAAACTGATCTCTTTGCTGTTCTCTGTATGACATTTCCTTTCTCAACATCCATAACTTTGTACACTATGTCCCTCATGTTTAGAATGTTTTTCCTTTTCATCTCTGCCTCTTGGAATCCTTAGTTTCTTGAAAGTCTAAGTAAGAGTTACTCTCTGTGAGTTTTTCCTATCTCCCTTCCTTTTTCAGTGTCTTCCTCAAAATAACTGCATTTACTTTGTGGAGATTGTGTTTTAACTTATTTGTGTATATCCTCTTCTCCTTCAGTAAATTGTAAGTTATCAAAGGGCAAGTCAGAGCTTTGTACAGTGCCTACAATACTATAATTTCTTAATAGATCGGATTGAATTGAACTGGATTTTGAGCCTGTTGCTGTGGTTTTCAATGCTGGTCTATACTAACATCAGTCATGTCCACTTTTCAAAGAATAGATTTTGTCCTCTCTAGCTTCCAGCTGCCAGAAGAATTTTAGGAGTATGTAATCTAGACTCTGTCAAGAACATCATGAAAACCTACCTAAAGTTGAACAAACTCAGGAGATAGCTAATCTGGAATGAGAATGTAAAGCAACTGTTTCTAACCTGGTCCCAGATTCACAGAGGGTTGCTTTTTTGATTGAAACTCAGTTGTAACTTCTCACTGAAAGGGAATAATGGCATTGAGTTTAAGACTGAGAGCACCTAATTATTGTATTTTATATATATATATATATACATATATATATGGTTATAAATAGTTATGTATATATGTATACATACATACATTGATACATACACACACACATGTATTATATACTAAATTATAGAAACTGGAACTTGGAGCTTCTGGGTATGGTGAAAACAGGGATGGATTTGGAGCCAGGTTACCTAAATTCTAAACTTGGCATTGTCACTGAAGAATATGTTTTATGGGGCACTTAAGAATATATTTAATGGGACAGCATGGTGATACAATGCATAGAGCAGAGAGGCTTTGGAGTCAAGAAAAACTGAGTTCCAGTGTGGCCTCAGCTACTTATTCTCAGCTTAATCCTATTTGCCTTAAACTAAACAAATAAATAAATAAGGAGATGTGATCTTGGCTTAGTCACTTCTCAATAGGTCTCTACCTTTCTCATCTATAAAATAAGAGAATTAGGACTAACTTTTAAAGTTCCTTCTAAGCTCTAAATCCCTAGTACTCTAAATAGGAACTAGTAAGTGTGGGGAGGAAGGAGAGTGGGGTTTCACACTTTTTATCTGGATTGGAATAGCTGGATTTGTAGGCTCTTCCAGCAGAGAAGATTAACTTCTTTGTTTCACTCCAGGGAGATTTTTACCAGATAAAGAAAGTGGTGAATCCCCTTCCTCATGGAGAATATTTTATCACTAAGGGGATTCTTTTTTTTTTTTTTACCAGTAATTATTTATTTTTTTCTTTTCATACCTTGGGGCTCCCCATTCAAGATGGAGAATATTTTAAAAAATTAAAATAACACATCAGTAGTCAAGTGCAGTCAGATCTATTTAAGCCTCCCTCTGTCTGGCATGAGATGGAATATCTTGTGGAAGCAAAGTTCTAAACCTGCTGTGTAGCATCTCTCACTGCATCCTATAAGTGATGTGCTGTGTATGATGTTTAGAGGTAATTGGAAAACTCATAACAGGATATTACTCTTCCTCACCTTGGAGGTACAATTTTTTTGGTGGAGGATTATGTTGGTTGGGGGATAGGTGGCAATTTATTTTAGCTAATATTTCTAAGGGATAATCATTTGGTTCCATAGATATTCAGAATTCAGGAAGATGCAGGGGAAGAGGCTAATATCATACTATGTGCAGATAAGCTAAATGTTTAGCCGGGGGAATGGAAGAAAAGACTAGAAATGGGGGGGACTGGCAAATGTTTAACAACCAGCTGTCCAGGAAAAAAAAAGTACACAGGACACTTTTAAGTTTAATGCATATTTGTAACATTTTTCTCCATCATGTTCTTAAGCTTAGAAACAAAACAACAAATCATTTTCTAAATTGTAAAAGCTCATAATAAGATATAAGAATTGTTTCTCTCAAGCTAGTAAGAGCTGGCTCTAGCATACTGTCTGTGTTTATACTTATTGAGAGAGATGGGTCATAACAAAAGCTCTTCAAAAATTTGAAAAGATTTCATGTGCAGCAGAGATTAGATTTTTTCTGCTTAGCATCAGACACATAAATGGTAGATGGATGTGACAAGCAAATTTTGGCTTTATGGAAGGAAGAGACTTTGTAAAAATTAGAGCCATTTAAAAGTAGAATGGAAACAGTAAGAGCGTATTGTCCCTTACCAGGAGTCTTTAAGCAAAAGCTAAATGATCATTTCATTCTTCAGTTAATAAATGATAAAAGGATATGAATAAGCAGTTTTCAGAAGAAAATAATTTAAGCTACCTATAGTCACAGAAAAATGTTCTATATCACAATTGATTAGAGAAATGTAAATTAAAACAACTATGAGATATCACCTCAAACCTATAGAAATAGCTAACAAATACAGCAAAAAAAAATGTTGTAATTACCATGTATTAGACTTCCTGCCATCTAGGGGAGGAGGTGGGGGAAGGAGGGAAAAATTTGGAACAGAAGGCTTTGCAAGGGTCAATGTTGAAAAATTACCTATGCATATGTTTTGCAAATAAAAAAAACCCTTTAATTAAAAAAAACAAAGAAAGAAAATGTTGGAGGTGATGTGCAAAAATTGGGACACTAATTCATTGCTGATAGATTTTTGAACTAGTGCAAACATTGTGAAGAATAATTTGGAACTATACCCAAAGGGTTATAAAACTTCACATATTTTTGACACACCAATACTTCTATTGTCTATCTCAAAATAAATAAAAAAGGGAAGAGGATCTATTTGTACAAAAATATTTTTAGCAGTTCTTTTTGTGGTGGCAAACAATTAGAAATCAAAGGAATATCCATCAATTGAAGACTGGCTAAACAAGTTGTAGTATTTGTTGTTGTTTCTCCAAGGGGACCATAACATCAGGGAGGTGATGTCATGACATATGGATTTAAATGAGGGAAGGCTGTGAAAGGACACTTGCCTCACTTTCCCCTCCAGAGCCCTCTGGGTCCAGTGATCAGATATAAAATCAGGACAATTGGAGATGTCTCTGGATACAATGGGAAACCTTGGTCTTTTTAAGCTAAGGTCTTCAACAGGACTCAGAAAGATTCTGAGCTCAGCACACTATTCACTGTGTCACCTAGGTCTCTAGACATCTGAATAACATAACTAAAGGATGAATTGAAAAGAAACTATGTCTTAGAAAAGTCTTTTGGTGTTTAGATCAAAAGCATTTCAAAGGAGGAATATGACTGAAATTAAGCCTACCTAGCTGTGATTTATACATGGGCTATCTATATTGATTAGGGGCACCTGGTTATAAGGCGAATAGAGAAATAATATATGCATAATATTGGTACATTGGTGTAGTAGAAAGAATACTGCCCTGGGATTCTCACTCACTAAAGTTCTAATCCCAGGTCCATCACTAACTTGTGTACAAGACTCTTTAGAGAAGTCATTTAACCTTTCTAAGACCCACTTTCTTGAATTCTGATTCCTTCCCTTTCAAACTGTGAGATCCTGAGTGAGTAACCCACATAATCTCTCTGAGCTGCAATTCCTTCATCTCTTAAAATAATACTTGTATTTTATAAGTTATTTTGTAAGGAAAAAGTATTTTTCAAACTTCAAATTACTATCAAGTTGTTGTGTTGTTATTGTTGGGTTTACATAGGCTTGAATTTGATTTCAAGTAAAAGTCCCCATAAAAGTCAAAGATCAAATATTTGGCAATTGTGAAATCAGCATCAATCTTACCTGGCTGAGGACATGCTCTGTTTGGGCAGAGAGGGCTAGGAAGGGTAGTGTTGCAGTGGACAAAATAAGGAACTTAAGTAAACAAGCCATGAATATGGGTTCCACCTCTGCCACTTAGTAGGTATGTAATATTGTAGAAGTCACTTACCCTCTCTTAGACTTCCATTTCTTTCTCTATCATATTATTATAATTAACATGCAATAACAACTTCAATGAGTAGGATTATTGTATGAGTCAAAGGAGAAAATAGATAAAAAAAATCTCTTTCAACTCTCATGTGGATGTGAGGAATTGTGTATCACTGATGGCATTGATTTATGAATATTATTAAGGTACTCCAGCAATATGAAGCTGAAACCAAAAGGTTAGGCTTTTGCAATACCATTTATATTGTTTGCTTTGATTGCAAGCTGCCAGGAGGGCAAGTGTGGGTGCAAACAATGATGGATTGGGACAATTTTTTAAAATACCCCAAAGAAGTATAATGAAGGAAAAGAAAATTTGGGCAGATGAGAACCAGAGGTCACCCAAGATTGGAGCTGGCAATGGTATACTAAGCAGATCAGAGTCATAGAATCCTAAACCTAGAAGATCTTAAAGATAGTGGATTGCAAAGCCCTGGCTAATGTATAATATTATTGACATTGCCCTCAACTGGCTTCCAAGTTCCACCCCAGTAACTAATACCCTTTCCACCCACTTACATACCATCTATTTTGTATGCTACTTATGCCCAGGTTCCTGGCTAGAATGTAAGCTTCCCAGAGTCTAGCACAGTGCCCAGCACATAGCAGATGCTTATAAATGCTCAACCATTGATTTATCAATTAGTTATCCAAGTCTCTCCTTGCACCATCTCCAGTGTTTGAGTGCTTTAAGAATTCAGAATCTAACAAAGGAGTATACGAACATTTCTAATAATCAAAAAGTTGCTATTTTTATTTAGAAGGAAATCTCCCTCTCTATATTTCCAAAAACTGATACTAATTTTACCCTCTAGGAGCAAACAGAGTAAATTTCTTCTGCACAACAAGCTATCCAGTGCCTGAAGACATCTCTCTTGTCCTGCATCTTTCCCTTCCTCTTCAGGTCTTTCTAAACATCTCCATTTTTTTTTTTGCTAAGGCAATTGAGGCCAAGTGACTTGCCCAGGGTCACACAGCTAGGGAATGTTAAGTGTCTGAGACCAGATTTGAACTCAGGTCCTCCTGACTTCAGGGCTGGTGCTCTAACCACTGTACCACCTAGCTGCTCCATCTCCATTTCTTTTAACTAGTCCTCAAAGACTATAGTTTCAAGGTCATTTTTGGCCACAGTATAGTAGCAAGGCATGATTTCTAGTGAAAGAACCTGGTTTTGAATTCTGGCTTTGCTAGCTACCTGTGTCACTTTGAACAAGTCATTTGTCATTCTGGGCCCTCAACTTCTTCATTTGTATAATGAAAGTGTTAGATCAGAATCCTAGGGAATCAGCTCCAATAGGCTGTTGAGAGCTGATTGTCAAATTTTCACTGTGAGCACTTACACCTGGGAAATTAACAAGGACTACAAATCAGTACTTGATTTATTGTTTGGGTGATTGTCTAGACTTGAGAAAGTGATGGAGAAAATGTTAATAATGTAAATTCAATGTAAAAGTGTGTCCTGCATATATTATTGAGAGCTGGTCATTAAACATTTACCAGCACACCATTGGACTAGATGATTCAAGTGTCTCCTATTTCCACATACCATGAATCTAAGTCACCGTCCTGATTCCTCTCTCCAAAAAACAAAAAACAAAAAACAAAAAAATATAGGTTGTCAACATTCCTTCTAAAATTAGGATTTTCTACAAAGCAAACTAAAAATTGTAAAAAAAAATGGTTAAATTGGAAAATGATTTTTAATATTAAATTTCTTTAACATGAAAGAGTAGATATAGATATTTGAAGAGGTCAACAAAGTTAAAGTTGATAGCGGATATTATAAAGCAAAATAAAATACAAAGCTCTGTGATTAATGGATTATCAAAATCAAAATGGATTACTTAGAAAAAGAAGAAGTAGGGTTAGTCACATGGCACGGTGTCTGGAGTCAGGAGAACTTGATTTCAAATCTAGCCTCAGACACTTATGACTTCTATGATTCCAGCTTGAAAGAAAAAGGATTAGCTCACTTTAAAGGGAAAATATTAAACCAGCATAGAAAAAGCCTAAAGATACATTGATGATGAAGTCCTCAGTGATGATTATTTGAGGCCCTCTGAATCTGGGCAAAAGAATGTGACTCCTCCAAAGAACTAATGAAAGTAGTGGGGCAAAAGGCTAATTAGTCCCTAAAAAGTGAATCTAAGATCATTGATAAAAGGGTAACTAATAAAGAATAGCTAATAAAATTGGTGTCTTCTATGTCTTTTGTATTACAGAATTTTATAAACTCCAGCTTCTTTAACTGTGGGTTGCAACCACATGTGGGACCTCATACTCAAATGTGGGGGTCACTAAATTATGATTTATTATTAGTAAATGTTTTATTTTTATACCTATTTTATAGGCCTATACAGACCCATATGGGGCCACATAACGATTCTTGGGTAAAATGGGGTTGTGAGTGGAAAAAGTTTAAGAAGCCTTGGTATAAAGAATACAGCAGAGGCCAAAAATGTATAGTGAATCTTAGAGGGTCAAGTTCCTGAATTGTCTTCCATATCTATCTTTTATGTTAAGAATTGTAAGAAAATAGGATATAGTGATAGGACTTGAGCACATGGCTATTTCTGAAATACAGGTCAAGGAACAAAGCACTTCCTTTCTCAACAATGGTCCCTTTAACTCAGTTCCCTGCTTCTTATTTATAAAAGTTAATACAACTAAATTACTGAATCTTCTTCTTCCCCTTTTGACCCTTTTCTAGTCCTTCCATTTATGGTTTCTCTGGTCTCACTCCCTTAACTTTGTCTTTTTTTTCTGTCTTTTATCTGTGTTAATTAACAGTGTTTCTTGTTATTCAGTCATATCTGAATCTCTGTGACCCAATTTTTTTTTTGACCAAGATACCAGGGTAGTTAGCATTTCCTTTTTTTGCTTATCTCATATATGAGGAAGCTGAGAAAAACAAGGTTAAATGATCTGCCTAAAGTCACACAGTTACTCAATCTTTGAGACTGATTTTGAACTCAGGAAAATGAGTTTTCCTGACTCGAGGATGGTACCCTCCACTCTGCCAACTAGTTATTCTAAAAGTTCAACTCTGTTGCAGTATGTCAGTCCTGAGTTAAAGAAAAAGCCTTGCTTTGCTCTGTAAGACTATCTCACATGAAGGCATGGGTACCATGCCTTCACTGAAAGCTTTTCTTCTGCAGCCTCATCATGGCATTCTATGACTGGGACTTTCCAAGGATAGTTCCAAAAAAGCTTCTTACAAATACTATCCAATAGGAATAGTGTTGAATATGGACCCAGATATAGACTCTGCATCTATCATCTGAGAGTGAATCTTTCTTACAGCTTGCCTTTAGATGGAGTTTCCCTGTCTTAGAGAGGTGATGTAGTATAGTGGATAGAAACATAGCCTTGGAGTCTAGATGACCCAGAACCCAAACTTTATTTCTTATACATCCTAGCTATGTGACACTGGACAAGGCAGATGTCCCAGGTGGTAAGACTCTCAGTGGCAAAGAAAGTGCTGATCTATATTGGTAGAAGTTATTACTTGACCAAATGAAATAATAGGTTTTAAAAATTGTTGGGAAATACTATTCCTTACACAAGTCCATAAGGCAAATAACTTCAGTTTTATTATTTCCATTGCATTTATATAGTTCACCCAAATTCACACAGCTAAGTATAAGCTATCTTATACCCCAGACACTAGCATCATACTATCTCCATTCCCACTATCACTCCTAGCTCCTAACCACAGGAATATTGGCCTTGAACCCTGGAACCATGGTAAGATCTAATAGGAGAATTTTAACCTTATTTTGCCTAGATCCAGACCTGCAATTCTCCTCACATTCATCCCCCAAATATGCCTCTGAGTGTGTGTGTACCTTAGTATAATTCTTGGCACATAGAAGGTAATTAATAAAGTGTTTCTTCCTTTTTCCCTCTTTCCCTTTCTTCTCCTACTAGATTGTAAGGTTTTAATGACAGGGAAGATGTTGTTTGTTTATAATTTTTATCTTAGCTCTTATCATAGTGCCTGTCACATAATGTGCATGTAAGTACACTCTCCTTCCTGCCACCTCCTCTCTTTCTCTCATTGTCTCTGTCTTTCTTTCTGTCTGTCTGTCTCTCTATTATTTTGGGGGGACCATAACAACTGCTTTACTCTATATGCAAGGTTTGATTTTTGATGATGTAAATACAAACCACAGAAATGAAATAATCATTTATTCAGAGCATGAATATGTGGGCACCATGATTAGTTACATGCTAGAACAAAAACTTGAACTTTTAAGAGAAAATCTCAATACAATTTGGTATATGTCTAGCCTTATACTATACTACAGTAGTAGAAATGAGAAAGGATAGAAAAAAGATCCTCTCCAATCTGCCAGTGGATCAGTGTGGCGTATTTTCTAGTGATATAGAGTTCAACTCATCCATGCTTATCCTTCTCCTCTGATTCTTCTTCATTTTCTAATAGAAATTCTTCTAGATTTTATCACATTATATAAATACCAATGGAACATACTGGCTATCTTTTAGTCATCACTTATTCTTAATACCGACCAAATCATATTTTCCCCAGCTTTTCCCATCTAGCCCCAAACTTCAACTTCCAGATGGAAACCCTACTTTTGTAAGATTTGTTGACAATCCACGTACCTATTCTGAGAATGACTAAACTATTACTCAAGTTCACATATATGAAAACTGGAAAGACATTAGGGATCATTAGTCCAATTCATTAGTTATATTTTATCTGATAATGAATCATGAAATCTTAATACAAGCAATCAAGGATTTGCTCCAGAGTATAATAGAGGCTATTTTGGAAAAGAATACAATTTGGTATATGTATTTTATGTACATATTATATAAATATATATACATATACATATTTAATATCTATAAATTATATATGTGTGTAAATATGCACATATATATGCATACATTATTATATATAATTTAATCAAGTGAACTTTATATTCAGACACTTGCCACCTAGCATCTGACTGCTGTAGGCTCCCTTTATCTCTTTGCCACCTCCAATTACACTTTCCTCCCTCATTCCTTCTCTTTTCTACTATTCATTGTCTAGGATTGCTCCTTCCCAACTCTCTAGTTTCACGAACCAGGGTAATACATTGTGGATTCATTAAGTTAGTGTGTTACCCTTAGAAACTTAAGAAACGGAGAGGGGCAGAGCCAAGATGGCAGAGTGAGCAACCTCTGACCTTCTCTCAAGTCAACAGTAAAATAAGCCTCTGAAATGATCTTTAAGTCAATGAACCCAAAAATATTTGGACTAAGAAATTCTGCTTGCCGAAGTTACCTTTGAAGAAATTCATAAAGGTCTGTTTCAGTCCGGCAGAGGGGGTGAGCAGTGGGAGTGAGCAGTTTGCCCTGCCTCCCAGAGAGATAGGAAACTGGGCAGGGCTCAGCATGGCAGAAACTCAAAACAGCTGGTGAGAGTTTCTGAGGCACTTGGACACTGCCCTGATTGCAGGCAGGTGCTCTGGCAGATCTGCCTTTTGTAAAAGGCAGTTTGTAACCCATTGCAAACGCATGGTCCTACCCCAACCAGCTGGCACCGGAAGTTAATTACAGGAATTGCCCCAGGGCAAACTACCACAGCTAGCTGCTGCTTCTCTGCTTTGCACAGACCCCAACCTTTTAAAAAAAATAAATAAATTAAATATGAGTAAGAAGCAGAAGAGAGCTCTTACCATAGACAGCTTTTATGGAGAGAAAGAAAGGCAGACCCCAGATCCTGAGGTACCTGTAGACAAAGTAAATCCAGAGGAAGTCTTCAAGGGAGATATAACCTGGTCCCCTTTTCAAAAAGCCTTTCTGGAATATTGCATAAAGAATCTCAAAAAAGAGCTGGATGATAAATGGGAAAATAAACTGAGTTCTGGGCAAGAAGGATATAATACCCTGCAAAAGAGATATGAAAAAGACACCAATTGATTGAAAAGCAAAATTGGTGAATTGGAAATAGACAATAATGAACTGAAAAATGAAATTAGTGAAGTGAAAAAAGAGTGCAATGAACAAATTGGCCAGTTACAAAAGGAGCTAAAAAAGGCAACTGAAGAAAATAACACTTTAAAAATAAGAATTGAACAAATGCAAGTGAATGACTCAATAAGACTTCAAGAATCAGTCAAACAAAAACAAAAAATTAAAAAATAGAAGAAAATATGAAATATCTCCTAGGAAAAACAACTGACTTGGAAAATAGATCTAGGAGAGACAATCTAAGGATTATTGGACTTCCTGAAAACCATGATGAAAAAAGGAATCTAAACATTATCTTCCAGGAAATCCTGAAAGAAAACTGCCCTGAGGTTGTAGAATCAGAAGGCAAAATCACCATTGAAAGAATTCACCGATCACCTTCTGGAAGAGACCCCAAAATTAAAACCCCAAGGAATATTGTGGCTAAATTTCAGGACTATTGCACCAAGGAAAAGATTCTGCTAGAAGCTAGAAAGAAACAATTCAAATACCGAGGATCTATAATTAGAATCACACACAATCTGTCAGCCTCTACATTGAAGGATCGAAGGGCCTGGAACCAGATATTCCGGAAGGCAAAGGAACTCAGATTACAGCCAAGAATAACCTATCCAGCTAAAATGAGCATTATCCTCCAGGGAAGAAGATGGTCATTTAATGATATAGGTGAATTTCATCTATTTCTAATGAAAAGACCAGATCTGAACAAAAAATTCGACCTCCAAACACAGAACCCAAGAGAAGCATAAAAAAAAGGTAAAAAGGAAAGGACTCTTCAGAACTTTATTTCTACTAGGGGGATACTTAAAGATTGAGGGTATAATTACATATTACTTTGATAATATGACAAAGAAAACTAGAGGGGGGAAAGGTTATCATACTGGGGGAATGAGGGAAAATGTGGTAAAATAAGATTTTTTTTTAAAAAGGAGGTAAAAATAAGGTAAAATCTTATGAAGAGGCAAAGAAAACCTAATATAATTGAGAGAAAGAAGGGAGGGAGATGAGCATTGTGTAAATCTTACTCTCATCAGACTGGGCTCTAAAAGTGTATATCAGACACTTGATTTCATAGAGAAATTTGTCCAGTGCTAAAGGGAAGTGGGAGACAAAGGAAGAAAAGAAAGGGATAAAGTAATAGAAGGAAAATAGAAGAATCAGGAGAAAGGAGTAAAAAAAGGGAGAGGGGATCTAAAGGGTAGAGTATTGTTTGGGGGAGGGGGTCATCAAAAGCAAAGTACTGAGAAGGAGGAAAGGGAGAAAGGGGAAAGGAAAGGGAAAAACATAACGGGTAAAT
>JAJPUD010008631.1:56992-85998 GCA_023553655.1 Myrmecobius fasciatus | reverse complement strand
CTTTCTTTTCTCTTTCCTTCAGTTAATCCTCTTTCCCTCTCTCTTCACTCTCTTCTCTATACTCTTTCTCTCCTCCTGTTTTCTTTAATGTCTTTTCTTTTTCTTTTTCCTCTTTTCACTTTCCTTCCTTCCTTTTTCTCCCTCCCTTCCTCCCTTTTTCTCTCATTTATTTTTCTCTATCCTTCTCTTTTGGTCTTTCACTGTCTATGTCTATTCTATGCCTTCGTCTATCTCTGTCTCTCTCTCTCAGAAATCTCTCTATCCCTGACTCTATCTTTATCTCTCTCTGATGCTCTTTCTTCCCTCCCCATTTCTTAACTTTCTTTTCTTTTTCTTTCTTTTTTTTTTTACCAAATAACACTCCATTTCAAGGAAAAACCTGAATAATTATTTGAATGATCACATTTTTCAGTCATAGTAATCCCCTCATTTTCACCCAATTGTTAATCTGGATGCTGGAAACCTCTGAGACCATAACCAGGTACAGACTTGATATCTGGTAGATACCCATGCTCATCCCCCAGTTCCACTAATTATATCCTTTGGTTCAGAATAAGAGACATATGAATAAAGTCTTTGAATTTTAGAATACAAAGGTTCATTAGAAGTAATTAAGCCCAACTTTTCACTTTATAGATAATGAAACAGGGGCCCAGAAAGGCAAAGTGCTATAGAGTAACAGGTAGGATATAGTAGATGCAAGATTTATCCTAGATTCAATGATGTCAAACTGAATTTTTGCTATTCTATGCTGCCTCTGAAAACTCACAGTTAAAGAACACTTTAAAGTTAGGAGTTCTGGAGAGGGAGAAAACACTGCTTGCACAAACCCACCACCTTCTATCATATGCAGATATGATCTAGTTCCTAGAGACCAGAAGGAAGTAGTCTTAAATAAACTCTTTCCAGGGAACATGTAAGCCAGTGTATTCCCAATGTAACTATTCTGTCTTCATGTATGACATGGCCCTGTTAGCCCTTGTTTGGTTCCAAAGGCATTCAAAACCTACTTTCTCATGAAAAGTACCCAGGGGCCCAAATTTTAGGCACAGCCCTTGTAACTAACTCTCTGTGAGTCTATACACTAGATAGTTTCCTCAACTGTGAAATAACTCAGTTAACTCAGAAGATGTATGGAGTCCCTACTTACCTTCTGCAAGTCTATCAATCACCTCACTAAATCTTCAGAACATCCTTGTAAGATAAGTAAGAACAGGTACTGTGAAATATAATTTGCTGATGGCTGTTGCTGTTACTACTGCTCTTACTACTACTACTACTACTACTACTACTACTACTACTACTACTAAGTAGTTAGGTATAATTACTAGAATTAACCTTTAAGTCAGAAAGTTCTTAATCAGTTGTTCAGTTTTTTCAGTTGTATCCAACTCTCCACGACCCTATTTGGGGTTATCTTGGCAAAGATACTGGAGTGGTTTGGCATTTCCTACTCCAGCTCATTTACAGATGAGGAAATTGAGGCAAACAGGATCACACAGGTATGAAATGAGGAGGATAAGTCTTCCTGGCTCTAGGGCTGGCATTCTATTCACCTTGCCACCTAACTGTTCCAGAAATCAGGGAGAACTGAGTTCAAATTCTTCTTCTGACTTATCCAGGCTTGTGATTCTTGGTTAAATCACTTAATTTCTCAGAGAACCAGCTACTCAACTTTCTAAGACTGTAATTTACAGACATGTTGACAATCTTTTGAAATAGAGTTCTTATACCTCATATCCCTTCACCATTGAAATCTGAGATGCAGATTTTGCTTTTCCATTCATTAAAAAATTCTAACAATGGTATCCATGTTAATAACTGTCCTCATTCAGATGGGTCCTGGAGTCACAAAGATGCAGGTGCACTTACCTGTCAGGAACTCTGGATCTGGTGTGGGCTCTGAGATCTCCTCCAGGCACTGATTCTCCAGAGGAACAGTGGCCACTACTAGGCCATCTGGCAGCTGTTGCTCTAAGCCTCGAGCAAAGTTGTTCTGCCTGGAAAAAGGAACAAGAGGAACACTTAAGTGATTTCTATGCATTCATGGTAAATACACTTCTCTGGAGATATACTCCTCTTTAAACCTCAGGGGAAAATTCTCTTCTGGGACAGTATGTCAAATTTCCAGCCATCCTGCTTTAATTTTAATGTAGGAAGTAGAGCCTTATGGAAAATGTAGAGATAGAATAGGAAAAGATTATGAAGGGACAGAGAGCAGAGGAAGCTTAAAGGGCAATATGGGCCTTTCTGTCCAACTGCTCTCAGCTTCAGGGCTTGTTTCTGAAGGAATAGATATAAAGATCCCAGCTAAGAAAATTAACATAGGTATAGTCTCTTTCCTGTATGAATCTCAGGCAAGGACCTGGCTATGATAACTAAACCCAGGGCTTCATTATAGCACAATTCCCAAAAGAACAGTCTTGATGTCTAAGCCTGACATCAATATAGCCTCTCATAAGTCATAAATCTCATATCCTATCATTTGTTATCATTTCTTCTCTTAAATCATCAAATGAATTTCCAAGGGAAATATGAAGAAAGGTTCATACAAATGGATGAAGTTTTAGAATCCCTGTTAGAGAAGTCAAAATCTCATATATTTTCAAATAGTTTTAACTTCTGTAAATTACTCTTCCACTTCAAGAGAAAAGATCAGAATCATCTCTGAGTGACTCTAAAGCAGGAATGAATGAGTGAATTATGAGTAGAATATATAAAGCACTATCTTCCAAGCATTACTGAGTTTTGGTGATATAAATACAGAAGAGAGTCACCCTTGTCTTCAGGGAGCTGACATTCTAGGGAAGAATTTAATAAGGACTCATTTAGAGGAATGGTGGCTGGAAAAGGGAGTGGTCATGAAGTCACAAAATTCAAGATAATGAATGGAACAATGGCATGCCATTTTGAGAGGCAAAGTTAATATTCTCTCTCTCTATATATATGCATAGATATATATATATATAATGTGTATTATTTACATATGTATGTATATTTGTATATGTATAAATGTATGGATTAATACAACATATACACACAGGTAGGTATATAGATACCCATGTGTGTGAATGTGTATATTCAAAAATACAAGCTAAATTGTTTCTTGTATAATTTTAACCTTGTGGTTTTTTTTGCATAGATCATAATCTTTTTTCAGCAAGGACTGTATCTTCTCCACAGCCTGTAAATTCCCCAGAGCATCTAACCACATGCTAAGTACACAGTGAAGATGAGATGGCATCTCATTATTATAGTATTTATAAGTGTTTGAACTCCACCCCCATACACATTACCATTTCACAGATATGGGGCAGAATATGCATTTCCAAAAGGCATAAGGTAAATGCTTGTTTAATGCCTCTGGTTGCCCAAGTGGTCCTAGGACACTGAAATAATGAAGACTTCACTTATTGAGGACCTTGAAAATTTAGTTGTCCCATTCTTCTACCTCCAGGCATTACTATGTTACCTATATGTATGATAAGTTTATAGTTCTCCAAAGAAAAAGAAGACATAATTGCCCTAGGTGATTCAGTCCACACTTGCAAGATTCACCTGAATGTTCCTTTCAGCACCTGTCCAGGTGCCACTTCCTTGGAGTGATTGTTGTAGCCAAAAAATATCTCTCCAAACAGAGTCTGGTTCATGGGAAGCTCCCGACTTTCCCCACATTCGGCTCCCTCTGGGCAGGTCTCAGTAATCAGCTGGCAGGAGCGCCCATCTACACCAAGCTTATAATCTTCAATACACCTGCCATGATAGGAAACCAAAGTAAGAAGCTAGAATATCAATTAACTAAATGGCTGGTCCAATCAATTTGATTGTAATAGAAAGAGAAAAGTCTTAGATGACAGAAATGTTGTGATTTCTATTGTCCCTGTTAACCAATTACTGTTCAATTACCCAAATCTGTCAACTATCTCTATTCCCATTTATGAGAACAAGGCAACAAGATCCTTTTCCTCTTTCTTCTAATCAGGGATTTTCAGATTGTCTAGGAATGTCTCCTTCTTAAGGGAATAGGCTATTTCCCAAGCAGTTTTTTTTTGGATGATACTAACTAAATGTAAGCTTGTGAATGATTCAGTGTATTTCCAACTCTTCCTCAGAAGCTTATTTATATCTTCCTAATGTTTGTTTGTAATCAATCGAGAATAATTTGTTAAGAACTTTTTTATGTCTAGACACTAGGGATACAAAAACAAAGATAAAACTACTTATCTTCAAAGAGTTTACCTTCTATAGGGGAGAAGGATAGTATGCATGACATGGAGTCAGGAAAAATGGAGTTCACATTCTGCCTCAAATTGTTATATTGACCATAGGTAATCCTGCCTCAGTTTATTTCTTTGTAAAATGGGAATAGTAATATTACCAATTCCACAGGGTTGTTGTGATGATTCAGTAAGAAAACATGTAAAGCAAAGCTTAAAGTACAATTTAAATACCATCATTATCATCATTTTTATTATTACTAATAGTATTTGTGTAATAGTAGCAATAGTAATTAATAGTAGTAGTAGTGGTGGTGGTGGTGGTGGTGGTGGAGTAGTAGTAGTAGTTGTAACTTGTTGTTATAATGGTAGTAGTAGTAATTTGTAGTAGTAGTAGCAGTAGTTGTTATGGTTGTAGAGAAGGCAAAAGACTCACAGAAAAGGTGGGCAGAGATTGCAGGTATGAAATGAAATACAGGCAGAACAGATATGGGAAGACATTTTGCTCAAGTTATTTTATTGTATCAATCAATTAATTAATTAATAGCTATAACCAGCTAGCTAGGTCTTAGAAGAGATTTATGTTCTTTTATATCCCAACACAAGATCAATTGAAATTAATTCTAATCTCCAAGGAATCCTCTTGATCTAAATATTTGCTTATATATATAAATATATAATTATATATATAATGTGTGTGTGTGTATACACACACACACACACACACGCACACACACACACACACACACACACACACACATATATATGTAAACTCTCCAAGAACAATTAATCCAGAATCATCTACTGGCCCTTCTCCTAAATGGGTTCATGTTACCCCAAATATGTACCATGCCTAATGCCTGTAAAGAGGGATTAACTAATAGTAAATCTGTTTATTACTGTCATGTTTCCAGTTGTATTATAATGGATATTCATTTGTTAGCTAAATATGAATTGCCTCTTTGTGATTAGGAAAATACTGAAGAGTAACTGAGCCTAGCTAGCCAGAAAATTTAAGATGCTTATAAATCGCACGCATTTGTGAAGTTTAAAAGCATCACCTTTTAGAAATAGCATGACTGTTTCTAATAATATAAACTGAGCTCTGGTTAAAAGTCTAAAATATTACAGCTGGCAATAGAGGTCTAATTATGAGTTTACTTTCATGACAAGAACCACCAATCTGGGCTCACACCTGTTCTGTCATTTCCTACCTGTGTGACTCTGTACATGTCATCTAATTTCTATAAATCTCAATTTTCCCAGCTGCAAAGTCAAGAGTTTAGAGCAGATGTCTAAGATCCATTGCAACTCTAAAGGTACAAATCTATAAATTTAGTACTAACATATGTGGGGTGGCATTGCCCTCCTATGTTGAATGCTATCCCTAAATGATGTGAGTTTCTTTAGGGAAAGACCTGTTTTTTGCTTTTCTTTGTATTAATACTGCTTAATTCCATGCATGGCAAATAGTATGTGCCTGAAAAGTATTAACTGACTAACTGACTTGTCTCCACCAGCCATTCTGTGCAACTGTTTTCAAACTACTTCACTTTCTACCCTAACCACTACAAAAGTCTAGACTTTTTATATTGGTGGATTATCTTCTGAACCACACACCTAACCATCATTTTTTTGTGCTAGCTGAAAAATATCCTAATTATTCTTTGGATCATAATTATCATAATTATTTTTCTTTTTATCTCACCTTAAGATATGTGTGTATAATTACATGAATAAATATATGTGAACATGTATTCTGTACTCAATTATCTAAATGAGAATGTTTTGCTCATAGTTTATACTATTTTCTACATAGCTTATATGTTTCTTATGAAAAAAGTCACATTATCTCTGAAGGCCGGAAATTTCTTAAAGCATCTAAACACATTAAGTTATTAAGCAACCAATGAAGAGAAATTGAAGTCTCGTCATTTTATTATGTGTTTGAAAGCTTTCCTCCCTTTAGATTTTATGAGACTTCTCAGAAGTAATATATGTGACTGAAATCAACATTAATGAAATGATGAACTCAAACCTTAAAATGGGACTTATCACAAGGTATATATGATATATAGACAATAATTCATCATGTATCCTGGATAATTGTGAAATGAAATATTCCAATTCCAACTCAAAATCTCAGAATTGGAAGAGTCACTAGAAGTCATTAATCAACCACCAAATATTTATTAAGTACCTACTATGTGTCAGAAACATACCAGGTCATTGTGATTCAAAACTAAAATGGTCTCTGCCTTCAAAGAGCTTACATATCAGTCCTATCAATTTATGGTTACAATATCTTTCATACATGGATTTTTAATTTTCATTGTCAGAACAGAATAAAATACTCATAGCACTAAAACTATATTGAATATAATTTAACTTTTTTTTTGATCAAAAGTACTTTGGCATCTTGCAAATGCCCTAGGCTCTTCCTTATGAACACCAATTTCCATTGCTAATGAAGGGGAATAGACTGGATCTAAATGTATTCTCTGACATTTATACTCTGTCAACTGTTTGATTTTGGGATATCATCTTGCTTAATTGTCACTTTCTCAATCAAAGCAGAGTATTATCATGTTGAATTGAGTGAAGCTTGGAGTTAGAAGACTTGAGTTACCTGGCTGGATAACTTCAGGTAATTCACTTAGATTTTCCTCTTCTGTGCAAGAAACATAATAATAATAATTTTCTACATACCTTCTAGGGTTAGTAAGAAGATAAAAAAAGATAACGCTAAACAAAAATTCTAGGTTTGTGGTGCTATGTGGACCTAAAGTATTAACAGAATTATTGCTTCACAAAAAGAAAGCTCCAAATGTGAAAAAAAAATCCTGTGGTTTAGATTTCTAAGGCAAAAGTGAGTTTATTTCTTTAACCTATACAAATCTCACCCAGTCAGGCACATTTCTATCAATCCTTGCCATATTCAGTGTGTTTCTGTGATGAATGATGATGAACAACTGTGTTTTGAGATTCCTGCCCATCAGGCCTAATCTTTTCCTAGAGTCAGCCTGAACATCCAGGGAGATTTCCGACAACTTGCTTTGTTCGAAGGGATTTGCTGATAAATGCTTAATGGTAGACTTTCAATATATTTTTTTGTTTTTGTTTTTGCTGAGGCACTTGGGGTTAAGTGACTTGCCCAGGGTCACACAGCTAGGGAATGTTAAGTGTCTGAAACTAGATTTGAACTCAGGTCCTCCTGACTTCAGGGCTGGTGCTCTATCCACTGCGCCACCTAGCTGCCCCACTTTCAATATATTTTTAAAGTATTTCTTATACTTTAAATTTGTATTTGAATTATAAACATGTTCTTAAGTCTAGATAATTAACAAAGCAATAAACCAACCTGCACTGTAATGATTGCTGATTTCTGAGGTATAAATCTGACAATGAAAATGTAATGATTACTTTCACAATCCAATTTGATCTAGCTGTACCTGTTTCTGTGCTATCAAAGAGTAAGGGCATATTTTCTTGTCTGTTTTCAAGAGTCTCTCTAGAATGATGCTCCTTTTCCATATCTCAGAGAGTCATGTAACAGTTGAGACCAAACACAAGTTTTATAATCATTGAAATTTTTTGCTCCAACTCTAATCCACTATCCTAACATGGGTACTTGCTTTTCTTAAAATGTAACCATACTATTGTATATCTGCAATGACTGACTTCGGTGTGAAAAAAATTGCTTTTTGTCAATTATACAAAATATTATAATTAAATTATACAAAAGGTTGCCTTTTGTCAATTATACAAAATCACCACCAGCACCTTGATCACCAGCAGAGGGAGTATTATTTCCATTTATAGTAAATATATATTTTAGAAAGATGAGCATTGAATAAGGAGGTAGAACCCCAGGAATTTAGTCCTAAAACTGTCATATGGTCTTGAACAAGTCATTTAACTTATTTGAGACTCATTTTTCTTATCTTGCCTGCTTGACTCCCCCATGTGTTTGCCATAAGGACCAAAGTTAAGATGAAATGTTAAGTACCAAACATGACTATTATGAAAAGATACTCTAAGAAATTCAGGAACTCATTGGAAAAATATCAGCCTGTATAGCCCCACTCCCTGAAACAACCTTGTTTGCCTTTGGACAATGTTTGTTCTAGTGGAACAGGTAAGAACGTAATGCAAGTGTCAGTTCCTTGAAGAATGGATCCTTTGACCTTGGTTTCATCAATTGAAAACTGGTAAGTTTAAACTAGATGATCTTTCCCAACTCTTATATTATAAGATCCTACAGTCTGGGATGCTATGAAAGGGATGCTATGAAAAGAATATTGGATTTGGAATCAGAGGGCTTAGTAAAAGATTGTTGTACTGATATCCCACATAGCTCTAAGTCATATTATTCTTAACTCTCAACTCTTTTCTTCCCTTTCAGTTAACGAGATTGCCTAGATAGACCAAAGGAATTTCCAGATAGAACACCACTAGTAAGACAGCTGAAAGGTGGGGTCCTGAAAGACAATCAAGAAGGTTATCCCAACTTGCTCCTATGATGCATATCTTTATAACTAACCTGGCTAGCCTGATTGTAATGCTTCTGTATCTGCTATATACAGAAAGTGTGATACAAAGGAATATACACAAAACTTAGAATTTGAGTTTTGGCTCACTATCTTTTAGCCATGTAACTATGGACATATAGGGCATCTGGATGGCAAGAGAATGGAGAGTCAGATCTGGAGTCACTAATACCTGAGTTCAAAATCTAGCCTTAGACATTTACCAACTGTGTGACTCTAGGCAAGTCACTTAACTCTGTTTTCCTCAGTTTCCTCATCTGGGAAATGAACTGAAGAAGGAAATGGCAACTCACTTTGCCATGAAAATCCCAAATGTGGTGATGAAGAGTCAGATGTGACTGAAACAATTGAACCACAACATGACCATATAACTTCAACATTAAAAGCTCTATAATCTTCATTTGCCAAACAGAGCTGAGGATGTTCTGCCATTGATGCACAGTTGTTTCTTTGTTTGTTTTTTAATTAGAAAAAATACTTTGGAAATTATAAATTCCTATACTGCAATGGACTATAAGGTCCCTGAGGGCAGAGAATATCTACTTCTCTTCTCCCTTTTTTAAAATCTTTGCAATTCTAGAATCTCAGTGCCTTGGACCTGGTAGACATTTATTTATTTATTTATTTGTTTATTTATTTATTTATTTATTTATTTATTTATTTATTTATTTATTTATTTGTAAATTTGTAAAGCTAGAAGGGACATTAGCAAAATGAAATTCTTCTTGAAGACTTTCACCCCTCAAGGCAGCTCATTCCATTTTTGGACAGTTCCCATCATTAGGAATTTTGTTTTGTTTTGTTATATTTTGTTTTTCTGACAACAAACAAATTAGCCTCTTTTCAATTTCTACTCATTTCTGCTGATTCTCTTTTTTAGCAATGAACAGACAAGTCAAATCCCTCCTTCAAATAAAAGTCCTTCAAATGACCACAGTTAAGTTACCACTGAATTTTCTCTTCTCCAAGCTAAGGACTCCCAGTTCTTTCACCCAATTCTCTTATGACATGAATTTAAAGCTCCAAAGTCTCCTGGTTGCCCTCTTCTGGATACTCTCCAGCTGATCAATTTCCTTCTTAAACTACCATGTGCATAGAAATGAACACAATATTCAAAATGGAGTTTGAGGAGGGCAGATTACACCAGAATTATCACTTAACTGTTCATGAAAGCCAGGATTTTCAGTGCTGCCCAATATCCCATTAGCTTTTTGGGTTGCCACATTACACTGGTGACCCATATGGAGCATGTAGTCCATTAAAACCACCAGATCTTCTTCAAACCAATTGCTAACTAGTTGCATCCTATATTTTACTGACAAATTGATTGTTGTACCAAGTACAAAACACTCTATTTAACCCTATTGAATTTCACTGATTACATTTTTGCCAATGCTCTATCCTGTTTAGATCCTTTTGGATTCTAACAGTTATCTACCATGTTAGCTATCCTGCCCAACTTTTTGTCATCTGCAAATTTCATGATTATGCCATCTGTGCCTTTCTCTAATTCCTCCTGGTTTTGGCTTAAATTTGGTACATTTACATATAGATATTTAAGGTCTTGGGTTTCTCTACTGAATTCTTCTGGGAATATCAATTGCTATTTGTTCTTTGAAGCAATTCTCCATGGTATCTAGCTTGCATAAGACATTGATATAGACACATATATAGATAATATACATAGATTATATATACATATATGTATATGTATATACATATATGTATGTATACACATTTATGTGTATGTATGTGTGTATAAAACTATCTAGGCTTCTTCTCCCTCTTCCATCCTTTAAATATTTTAGTTTAAAACATTTTTATTAGATTTGCATGACACTTGGGAAATACTTTCTTAGCAACCATTGTCAGATGTGTCTCGTCTCTGGTTCAGGATCTGTTATGCCTCTGGTTTAAGCTATAGTCCAACAATCGAAATCTCTACCTCAGATGTCCCCTTCCTAGCTAGCTGTTTACTCTTTTTTTTTCTTTTGTATTCTTCTCCTTCATTGGAAAAAAGTGGAAAATAGGTTCTTTCTAACAGAATCATTTCTGCCCATGTGAAATCATGAAAAGTAGGTAATTATCATCCATTTGAATACGTCTTGGAAGGATCTCTGTTATGTTTTGGATATATGTTTGGGGAAAGTAATAGAACCCTCTATTGTTGATATCAAATTGAGACATAACTTCCTCCATACCTCCTGAGCAGGAAATCACTGATTTCTACAACTTGTCTCTACTTCTTCTTCTCTTTATCATATATTTTCACACCTGACAACTTCTGGGCATCTACTATTTCATTTTTCATAGGATAAGCGACTTTTCCTCCTTAGACTGTCTAGCTTCTTCCTCCCAAATATAAATGACGAGAAGGGGTAAGTAAAAAATTCTATTCTAGAATTGACTCTCACTAACAGAGAGGAGCTGGTTGTTGAGGTAGAAATTATAGGAATCCTGAGGGAAAGTGACTACTTCCTCCTAAAATTTGTGATAGAGAAGTAGACATAATCTCTATGTACCCTAGATTTTAGGAAGACATTTTGCAAAGGGTTCAGAGGAAAGAAAAATTGGGGTTTATGAGCTAAAAATGTTACAGGAGAAGTTAAACTTGCCCAGGAAAAAAGAGGTGTTACTCAAGAATAAAATTCTGAAGATACAAAAGGAACCAGTAAATTAAGTGAAAAAAATACTGAGCATATATGCCAAGCAGTGGATTAAATGATGAACATCTAAACCAAAAAGGCTAGATACTCCATGCTCTACAGACACAAATATTCTCATTTGGGGAGACACACATGTAAGAAAGGTCAATTGTAGGGCAGATACCAAGACCCCCAAACCCTAAAGGTATCATAAAAAAAAGAAAAATCCAGATGGCTAGCAAAACCTCAGTGTCCTTAGGGTGCACCAGTAGGTCTGAGCCAGTGCCTATGGATGGAACAGTGACTTTTAGGACATAGCAACAGGACAGATGGCCAGGTCTGGTGCTCCTTATCTTACTGGAATTATTGTAGTTGGGGACTATCAGCTCATCCAAGGAGTGTAAACTGTCAAATCTCTCCTCCCTCCCAGATACCTTAGTGGACTCTGCAGAAAGATCCTCAGATCTATTTTTCAGGCTCTTTTTGTACAATTGTTCTCTTTTTGTCCTTTGTTCGTCTATGTGACAATCTTTCATTTTGTAATTCTAGTAAGCTTCAAGTTTCCCTCCTCTCTTTTATATCCCTACCCCCCCATTCTATTAAAACCTGTCCTTAGTGTCCTGCACAACTTGAAGTATGAGCCATTTTTGCATACCTTTAACTACCAAGAAAGTGATCAGCCCACTCTTGGAACCCAGATACCATTCATTTAGCTATGACAAAATTATAAATGTTTGCTCTCATAGAAAGTGGCTCCTATGCTTATTTCCCCCTATCTCTCATAATTTAATATTTTAAGGTTTAAAATATAGCAAGTATTTATGTACCACCAAGGTTTGCAAAAGTCTTTACAAATATTATGTCATTTTATCTGCCCAGTGACACTGGGAAATGTTGTTATTCAGTCATTTTCAGTCATGTTCAACTCAATGTGACTCCATTTGTGGTATTCTTCACAAACATACTGAAGTAGATTGTCATTTCCTTCTCTAGCTCATTTTACAAATGAGGAAACGAAGTTAAACAGGGAAAGGTGACTTCATTAGGGTGGTAAGCCAGTGAGTATCTGAGGTCAAACTTGAACTTGGACCTTCTTGACTCCAAACCCAGCACTTTTTCCAATGTACCACCTACCTGTCTCTGGGCAGGAGATACTCTTATTATCCCCATTTTAAAGATAAGGAAACTGAGGGAAGGATAGGTTAAGTAACTTGGCCCAAAGTCACACACTAAGTTGGGTTCAAGGCAGCATTTAAACTCATATTCATACTTAAACCATAATTTTGTACCCTATTTTCACATCTTAGTAACTATACAACTCCACTCAATTTCCTTTTCACAGTTCTAAGAACACTATATCCAGATCTACTTCAGTCATACCAATTTTCTAACTCTTTCATCCTACCTCCAGATCTCCTTTGCCAAATTTGTTTGTCCACTAATTTTTCTTCTTGCCTTTTCTTACCATTGTCCTGCCTTACCCACTACTTTGTCCTTTTCCTTCCTGAGTTTACCTTTTAAGACTCTACAATCCTCCTTGATCCTTTTCAAACCCCCTTAATTCTTTTATACACACATTATTTGTCCTTGGTCCTGCCCTTCTTTCAACCCAAAAGTAGTTTCTGTAAGAATAGCTGGGCCTTGAAATTGTTTTCCTTCAAATGTTCCTTAATTTCTCCCAAATGCTATCAAATTTCTCGTTCTCACATTTAATCTCTGATTTATATAACTAATCTAACCCCTTCAAGTCACCTTCATGTTTTCCTTCTTATTCAGCTCAAGTCCTCCCTTTCCCCCATGTTCTTTCTCCCACAGAAGCTGGAAGTAAAATGTACCCCACATCCAGTTCTTTCTTCCATGATAACCCAACACTTTACCCATAACTCTCTGACACTCATGGAAGTAAACTACTCCATTATAAATCCCTGGTGGTCAGAAGTAATTTTATTTGTCTTTATACTGGAGTTTCTTTATATATGAGTACTTGCCCATAGGAGGCACTAGATCATTATTCGGTTGAATTAAAGTATAAAGAGTGACTCTAATTATACTCACCCACAGAACATGAGGATATTATATAGCAAAGGATCATCTGGGAATGGTGCCATCTGCTGGAGACATAGCTGTTCACAGCCCCCGTTGAATCCATCAGAACAGTCAACTCCAATATGGCGATCATAGCAACCGGTACCATCCTTCATGGGACTCAGTCCTGATGGGCACTGGGACAATCAGAAAGCATCCACTCAGCCCAGATGAAACAGTGATTTCAATACTCTACAGACCAAAGTTTAACCACAGATACTATTTTTTAACACTAGGGCATGAATTTATTAGAATTAGAAATTCATACATGAATTTTCTACTGGACTGTACTCTCTTTAAAAGCTGGTGACCCTTAGTGCCATATTGTTTCTTCTCTCTGGGCAACTGATCATCCATATTTGCATTACAATTGAGTTCCTCTTTAACTAGATGGAAGGGGCTGTGAAGGAAGGGGCCATTGTAGCAAAGCAGTATGTAGGCATGCTGGTTAGGCCTGAAGCTAGAAGAACAGTAGGTGTGATGAGCCAGAATTAAAATGCATTATCAGGGCTTTCCTTACGGCTGTGCTACTGTTTAGGGCAAACACTCATTGGACCCTTTTCATGTCCAAAGTACTTTGTCAATGTTGAATGCAGAGTTAGAGTAAGTATGTAGGGGCAATTGAGGACAACTCAAGACTCCTGAAAATAGTTGACTTTTCATGTGACCTTGAAGAGTCCACTTGACTGCTTTGCACAGGAGGTAGGACCAGACATCACCATTTGTTAAATCCCAGAGGTGTACATGTGACATGACCAAGTCTGAAATGATCCTTCAGGCCAGGAGAGGAATGTGCCAAGAGGTAATGGAATAGAACTTTCAGTTCTATTCCTGTAACTCCTTTCTAAAATGAGGCAAATGCTTCCTAAGTCACAAAGAAATAAAAAGTTGCTTCAGTTAACCTACTAAGAATGAATGAAGCATTCTGCTTTAATGTAAAGTAAATAGGTGTTGGGGGGGTGTAGCTACTTGGTACAATGGATAGAATGCGGGAGATGGAGTCAAGAAGACTAATCTCCCTGAGTTTCAAATCTGGATTCAGTCACTTACTAACTCTGTGACTCTAGGCAAGTCACTTAATCTTGTTTTTCTCAGTTTCTTCATCTGTTAAATGAGGTGCAGAAGGAAATAGCAAACCACTCCAGTATGCTTGCTAAGAAAATCCCAAAGGGGGTCACAAAGCTCTACACATGATTAAAAAATGATAGTTTTGGAGTTGGTTGACTCAAGGTCTGATTATCACTTAATAATGAATAATCAATAGACTTCTCTAAAACATGTTAAATATCTATAAAATAGGAATAATCCTTACACTGCCCACTTTAAAAGACTTTCGTGAGGATTCATCCAAAAAGCGCCTGGTAACTGAAAAGCCTTATTAAATGTTCATTGATGTTTCCCAAACTTAGTCACTGAACATTTTTGAGACTGATTTATATGGATGGAACTCATAAATACTGATTTAAAGATGTTCAAGTGTTTGAAAATACCCCTAAGAGCAAGAATATTGGGAAATACTTGGAAGAAAACAGAGGAAATTACATTAATTTTAATAGTCCCAGAAGTGGTACATTGATCTATACATAATTTTTCATTTAATGTTTTAGAGGGAAAAATATCATTGTCACTGATATTTTTTCTCATGTAGCCCCCATTTTCACCTTGAGGCGTCTCAGGATTTTGAGGAATGCAGTCTGGAAAGCATAGATTTAAGTTATTAATATGGCATCATATGAGACAGCCCAGGAGTGTATTCTAGTTTTTTGAATGAAAGTAGTAAAGATGAATAATCTCCACAGCAGACCATTCTCAAAGGTCCTAACTGTTTCCTCATGTTTCTCTTGTAATGAGTAAGTTCTTGAAGGTTCTAGTAAGAGGACTAAAGTCTCCACTCACCTCCACACAATCAGCTTACTTTTTCACCTTGCTGCCAAATGTACCAGCCCAGCAGCCTGAAGCTGTAGCAGGTGTGCGTTTTAAAGGATGCCTTCCCTCCCTCCCATCACCCTGATCGAAGATCACAATGGGATGCATGCTGTTTGCTAACACTAACTCTGCAATTTCCCAAACAAATGGCACCCCTGTGGGTTTACTAGGCTCCCAGCCTGGTCCATGCCCTTCTTCCCCACTGTGCCAGCTGGAGTGTTGGAAGGTGACGGCCTTTCAGGAAGTTTCATGAGGCTGCCTCTCATTGTGCAATCCCAGATGTTCCAGATGATGGTAAACAAGCAAATGAGGCAGCTGGGACTTCCATCCCATGTTCCCTTTGCTCCCAATCCATCCACTTTCTTGGCTATTCAGCTGTTTGGCCAGATGTGCTACCAGAAGGAAATTTGGCTTTACCACTGTGCAGTTGGCAAGGTTTTAATAGAGGGTCCTAGAACAGGCACTGGTGAAGCAGGATTAAATAGGCTATACTGAAGATCATGAGGTTTGCTTGAGTTAGTCTTATTAAAACTTATCCAATCCTTTCCTCTCATTCATCTAACGTGTACTCTGGGAATTTTGTTGATGATGAAACATTTCCTGCCTTACATACTTTATATAATACATACATACATATATAGATATGTATGTAGATATATATAGATACACACACTTATATACATTACTGTTGGAAACTATTTCAACAAATGGCCAGAATTCCATATCTTTCCAATTTAGTTGAATTCATGTCTTTTATGTTTCTTTTTTTTCTCTAAGCATGTTATCAGCATGGTTCTTAACAAGAACATCATCACATGAAAACAGAACAAGCTCAGAACCTTTCAGGGTGTCAAAACCTAGCTTTAGCTTGATTATACCTCTTTCTCATCCAATCTAGAAGCTTCATCATCTGCCATTATCTATTTGGAGTAGAGTAATAAATAGAAGTACAATGCATCTTAACTGAAAGTTTTGACCTTAGAGGTGAAGGCCTCATTCAATAAGAACTAGAGCTCAATTACAGGAATCACTCAGGAAAAAGAAGGAAGTAACAACAAAAGAACTCTGGATACTCATGCCTCCTATCTCTATGTTGATCCTACAATGAACATAGCGGTTCTGATTGATCAGCCTGAGGTAGTGAAATTTAAGAAAGTTTAATGATTTTCACTCTTCTATACTTATTAAGGAAGAAACATAAATAAATGTATTTCAGGAAGATTTCTAACACCAGGGTTGAAACATATATATATATATATATATATGTATATATATATATATTTATATAAAACCCTCATTATGGTTATATACAAAAATATGATGGAGTAGAGGCACCATGATTCAAACCCTAGACCTGTCACTAACTTGCATTATGATATTTCTACCTCAATTTCCTCATGCATAAAATGAAGAAGTTAGGGTAAAAGAATTGCCAAGATTATTTGAGGTTCTAACATTTTGTGACAAGAAAGTTCCATTAATTAGAGTATCCTTTTCCCTATTCCCCTGGAAGCTTATTCCAAGGTGACAGTATAGTACAATGGGAAGGGTGTCAGATTTAGTTAGTCAGTTTTGAAGCTCATCTTGGTCACTTTTAAAACCTGAGTGATATTGGGTGAGTCACCTAACTATTCTGGTCCTTGGTTTATGCATTTATAAGAGTAACATTGGACTAGATGACTATTAAGAATATTTTGAGAGCTAAAGCTATGATTCCATGAATCAAGGTTTCATTGAATTATGCATTTCATTTTATTTAAGACAAAGAAATCTTACTATTTCTTCTCTCTCCAGAATCACTCAGAATTTATATTTGTCTCTAGGAAGAAGCTTTAATCCTCATAAAGCTTCCTTCTTCCCACCAAGGACCTTGAGTCAAAGTGGAAGAAATATTATCTATAGGCCTGGGAGAATTGTTGTTCAGCTTATCCAGTTCACAAAGATTTTAGCAGTGATTCTTTTGGTGTGTGATGGCTCCATCCATTTTTGTGGCTACGTTGAAAATGAACAGGTTGTTTCAGACTGGAACAATGGGTCCTCCCCAATTTTATTTCACACAGTCCATGTCCATTAGTCCCAGAAACCTCCAAAAAGATACATTCTGGTTGGTTAGGACTGGGGGTTTGAGGAAAAATCTCTATACCTGCTGATGTGATAGAGTAACATCCAACTTCCCTTATGCCCTGCATCAAGCATAGCTGATAAATGAGCATTCTATTTCAGTGACCCCTAAAACACAAAAGGTTAATTGTCTTTCATGGGCTGCTCATGGCTTCTTGGCTTAAATCTCATCTAATGAATATTTGTGTTCAAGAGATTATACTGGTTTTCCTAGTCAACTCACATCATTCCCCCCACCACCACGCACACACACACACACACACACTTCTGCTGTAACAACCCACCCCCACATCAATCCCTATTCCCGCTAGTAGTGTTCTGCTGGCTAATTAGCCAGAAGCCTAAATGAGTCTTGCCATATTCATGGTGTACCACTATCTGCTCCTGTCTATCCCAGACTGAGAGATGGGTGCTCTGATGACAGGTGAAGGAGAGACAGAAGCAAACATAGTCAGTGCCCTTGGGAATAAAGTGGGCTGCTTGGCTTTGCTTCCATTACCTCATTTTGTCTGGGCACAAAATGAACAATGACTCACCAAAAAGAACACCCTGCATCCCTACTGGGTGAGGAAACAGGTCTCTTTTAAGTGATCAAAAGAAACCCTCTGCCTTTCACAAATCATATTTTCTACAACTTTCTAATAAAACTTGCCATGTGTGTCTTCTCAGAATTTCATTTTCTTCTGCCTGCCCCAACCCCCACATACTCCCTGGAGAAACAATTTATAGAGCTAAATTTAAATAAAAGGCTACCTTAGTTCCCTGCCATTCAATTTCTCATCAACCTCCAAATCATGTAATATTTTTCTGGGCTTATTTTTCTACAGAAACAGTCATGGAATAAACTAACAGTGCCTATCAGGAGCAGACAGCTTAGTACAATGGACAGCGCACTGAACATGGAGTCTGAGGATCTGATCTCAAATTTTGGTTCTACCACCCTGGAAAAGTCCTAGGCTACAGTTTCCCTTTCTATAACATTTTCAGGCTCTAAATTCAAAATATTCATGCCACGTTGATTTAAAAGGGACAGATGGGTTGAGAGAGGGGTAAATGAGAGAACAGAATAGCTAGAGAAGAAGAGCCAGTGAGTAATCTAAATTCCTGGTTAGAGCCTGATAATTTTCTTTTATATAGTACTTTGTCATTACAAAGAAATTCTTATACACCATCTCATTTGATATTCATAGGCATCTTGTGAAGTAATATCTATACTATCATTTCAATTTTACAGATAAGGACACTGAAATTCAGATTCTGAGCTTGTCCAGGGTCACACAGGTAAGTGAAGCTTTGAATTCTGTTTCTGGATAAGTCAATTCATCTAACTTTCTTCCTTGGTCACAGAATGTGGTCTTGCATCAGATGGACATTCAAAAATACATATCTTCCCAGCTCACCATAGGGACATAGTGAGAATGCATGTTTGAAGAAGTAAAAGTCCCTTCCATTGGTAAAAGGGCTCTTAAAGGCAATATCTTAAAGATGATTGATCAATCATTAATGTCATCTATGAATAGTAGGGACAGAGTTACAGTTTAATCACTTTCATATTAAATAAAATAGGTTATTCCTTTGGCAATCAATGGAAGGCTGGATGGACACTTGTTGATGGTGTCATAGGTATTACTGTTTTGGTATAAATTAGACTAGATGACCTAGATCTGAAGTCCTTTTCTTGTGATTTTGTGATTATATCTAGAAGTAAGACACAGTCCACTCTCCTCTTTATCTCCCCCAGTGTTCAGCCCATCTGAGTGCTCTGCCAAAGAAGCTTCCAGCTGTCTGCACAAGGTTTGATTTGGAGGGCAGGGCAATTATGCTTTGCACAGGTCTTTGCCTTTCACGGGTATTTGTTTTCATCCTCCAGAGAATATATAAACAACAGGGCAATTAACTGGATAGCAATTAACCCTGTGGGAGACCATGCAGAGCCAAAAAAGATGTGTCCTGCCTCCTTAGTAATACAGATGAAAGCTGAACTGATTATGGGGACAAAATAGGAATCCCAATCCTGTTGGTTTGCCTTGAATTCTACTGGGAAAACATACTTGACCACAGTTTTTTGGGGCTCCATTTTACTTTTGCCAACCAACAAAAATTCTATTTCCTGGGGTTACCTTTGCACAGGTCTTTTCTTTAAAAGAAGGATAGCAGCAGTGCTGATGTCCAAAATTTGGGAAAGAAAGAAAAAGTCATCCCATTTTTAGTTGGTGGGAGAGAGATGTCTAATAGTCTCTAAAATAGATAGAAACAATTGAGCTGACTTTCTTCTTGGGCCACAAACCACATGTACAGTGATTGACTTTCCCTTAAGAAAAATATATCAGTGGAGGCATGCTTGCGAAATGAATCATGCAATCATAGATTTAAAGATAGAAGGAATCTTTGAGTTCATTGAATCTAACCCCCATTTTAGAGATGAAGAAACTGAACCTCAGAGAACTGACTTGCACAGGAGCTCCCCTCTCATTTCTCTGTTTCTCTGTCTTTCTGTCTCTCTATTTTAGTCTCTTTCTGTCTATGTCTCTGTCTCTGTCTTTGTCTATGTCCCTGTCTCTGTCTCTCTCTGTTTGTCTTTCAATTAGTACATGGTTGAGGTAGAATTGGAACACAGATCACCCTCATGTCAAGACCAGAGATGACACCAGAATGGTCCCTTGATGCATGGTACAATATGGTAACACCATCACGATGGATAGCTTAAAGGCAATTCAAATTGAGGTGAGAGTGTAATGGAAAGAGCACTGAATGGAAGTCAGGAAAGTTGAGTTCAAATCTTCCCTCCTACTATCTGTATGCATTTTCTCTTCCCTGACTGCATCCAGAATGAACAAGCTTTCCCACTAAACCTCACAGAGCATTTTGTTTTACAACTTCCTAAAGTATTTAGCAAGGCCATAATTTTTGTTTTGGGCCTGAAATCAGGAAGACTTCAGTTCAAATCTGATCTTAGACACTTAATAGTTGCACAATTCTGGGCAAATCATTTAATTTATACTTGCCTCAGTTGCCTTACTTGCAAGATATGGATAATAGCACCTTTCATCCAGGGTCATTTTGAGGATAAAATGAGATATATTTGTAAAGTGTTTAGTACAATGCTTTGCACATGGTATGCATTTAAAAAAATATTTCCCCAACACATTCCACAATACTGTAGTGAAAAGGACATTGAACTAAGAATAAGAGGATCTGAATTCGAATCCTGGTTATGCCACTTAATAGCTGCATGACCTGGGACAAAGCACTTAATCTCTCCAAGATTCAGTTTCCTTATCAATAAAGTAAAGGCGATTTGACAATATAATTCCTAAGGCCTCTTCCTGTTTTATTCCTCTTGCCTCTCCCTTGCCCCTTCAAGTGCCTTGAATTGTATTTGAATTGTAATTTGTATATTTATCTGAGACAGTTCTGCCAATCCCAGTCTCATAGAGCATGGTGCTAAAAGAGCAAAATCTCTCAGCTTTGATCCAAGACAGGAAAAAGACCAGAGATTCTACAACTTTGAGGGAAATGGTTTTGTCCAGGCCTTGTCCATGTTTCATTCTTAAATCCTTCTTGCTTTAGTGGATAGTGGTAGAATCATATTCTGAGGGAATGCTAAATGTTTGTTGAATTAAATCCCAATACAAGGAAAAAAGAAAACAGCAGGTCTTCCACAATCCTAATCCTTCCTACCAGAACTTCCATTCTAAAAATTCCACTTCCTAAGACTCCATTCCTCCAGACATAAAGAATTCAGTTCAAGTATCTATCTACTTAGGGTCTGGAACAAAGAATAATTTTGGAAAACTTAAATGTTCCGTTGGGCCTCATACTTTTCAAATATCTTCACAACAACTTTGAGAAGTTGGAAATATTATTATCCCTACTTTCAGTTGAATTAAATGACTTGTCTTGTTCAACAAAACTAGTGTCTAAGGCTGGATTTGAATTCAGGTGTCCTTGACCTCAAGTCCAGCATTCTATCCACCACACTCCTTAATATAACATGTAAACCTGAGAACTCTAGAAATAGCAGCACACCCATCCACTCAGATTATAGGCCTTGCTTCCAGAGTGATGGAATAACTTTTGTGAAGATAGAAAGCTGCAGGTGCTGTGGCTTCCACATTGGAAATGACTTTGGTTTATCAATGAAATTGCATGCAAAATTGCAAAGGTTTTATAAGTATGGGTATTGACAGAAATCATTATCTTTTGCTTGTCCTGGGGGAGCTTATCCTTTGTGTCCCTCTTCCAAAATGGAGAAACTATGTTAAATTGACTCTAAGTATGTTATGGTTCTTTCCCAACTTTCCCAAACAACTATTTGTTGATTATGTGAATTAAACCAGGTCATGTAGTACTGCATCTCAAGTAGCAGAGATAGATGTCTATTTATGTATATATCTGTGTTTCACAATAGTACAGAGGGACTTGCAGGAAAGGGTTGAAGCCCCCAGCTATTTCTCAATCCTGTTTCTTCCATCCATTCCTCACATCAAGCCTTCAGGCAAAACTGAGTGATCACCTGTTTGGCACATTGTAGAAGGGATGCCTACTTTATATTTGATTTGATGAACTCTGGGATTTCTTCATATACTTGGATTCTATATGCTTCCATTTCCTTATCTGCAAAATCAAACAGTGAGTCAACTGGCCCAACTGTCTATTCTTCTTACAAGTTGTCAAGAGACCAGTGGTTATACAGAGCCACTCGTATTATGAGTTGATTTTCGTCTGGGGAATAGATTCTACGGGACAATGGCCCTATTAGAAATGTATATTTATCTGAGACAGTTCTGCCAATCCCAGTCTCATAGAGCACGGTGCTAAAAGAGCAAAATCTATCAGCTTGGATCCAAGACAGGCAAAAGATCAGGATGACAGACCATGGATTTTTGATAGGCAAAACATCATGAAGGATAGGGCAAGAGCAAAGGTGTGCAGGAGAAATCAGAAAGTAAACATGTTTTTGAAATGTATGCATACATATATGAACATGCACATAGACATTTTGAATGATACAATTCATAAAGAGTTTAAAATTTAGATGAAGAAAATATAGTCTGAACAGCAATAAAAAGGTCTAACCTGGAGCTTTGCTAGACAGTGAAATTGTCTCCTGAAAGGACCTTCTTGGGATCCTCATTGTTTGAGACATTGAAAATTGGCTGGGAAGAGCCAAGAAGAGTGGAATAAAGAATAAACTCAGTCCCTAGCCACAGGCTATAAAAGGTAATCTAAATAATCTTTTCCCTGGTGTGTTTCTATGAGGCCACTCTCTGTCCTACTTTCTTATCCCTATGATAGAACTAATAGGATCTTCCTTTCCTAATCCACTTTCTCTGTCTCCGTCTCTATCACCATCTCTCCTTCCTTTTTCTTTCACTTCCCACTCTCTATCTCTATCCCCCTTTTCCCTTCTCAGCCCTCCTTCCCTTTTTCTTTCCTTCTCCTCTTTTCTTCCTCTCTTTCTTTCTTTCCCTACTACTTTCCCTCCCTTCTTCCCTTTCTTTCTTTTCTTTTTTCCTTCTTCCCTCAATTTCTCTTCTTTTTGCATTTCTACTCCTCCTTTCTTCATTTTCTGTTTTCCTCTCTTTTCTCTTTCTTTGTCTCTGTCTCTCTGTGTATAAGTCTCTGTGTGTGTGTGTGTGTGTTTCTCTCTGCCTCTGTCTGTCTGTCTCACTCTCCCTCTTCTTGGACTTTTTCCCCTTTCCTTCCCTTCTCAAAAGATCCATGCTCCTGAAAGCCACAATTATCCTAGCAGAACTTAAGAAAGGTCTAGATAGGAAACATCGCACTTCTCCACATGCATCTTCAACAGGAAGTTGCTTTCCATATGGGCCAAGAGGAGAAAAGCTTCTAAGAAGCAGACTCAGAAGGAGCACAGCCAAAGTGGAGCAAAAATTGCAAAGGTTTTACAAGTATGGGTATTGACAGAAATCATTATCTTTTGCTTGTCCTGGGGGAGCTTATCCTTTGTGTCCCTCTTCCAAAATGGAGAAACAATGTTAAATTGACTCTAAGTATGTTATGGTTCTTTCCCAACCAATCTATCCTATTCTCAGCTCTCCTTTTCTTGAAATATGTATGATTATAGCTCAAGCCACAGATTTATGCAATGAATAAACAGATGAAAAAAGAGTTTATTAAGATTTTATTATATGTGAAGAAAGGTGCTAAAAGTTTAGATCAAATTATAAAAGGAGGGCAGGGCTCTGCATTCAGGGAGTCTTATGGTGGAAAGTTCACTCAAGTTAGAATCATGGAACTTACAATGTGGTCAATCAATAACAATTTCCTAGGAAGGAGTAATGCTCACTAGAATTTCTATATGATGAGTTGCTATGTAAAGACATTCTGTGACTGTTTTGTGTGTGTGTGTGTGTGTGTGTGTGTGTGTGTGTGTGTGTGTGTTTGTAGCTAAGGAGGGAAAGAGGCTGTGGAGAAAATGCATGTGAATCTGGATCTGGGAAAGTGCAATATTTCCTACCACAAGACCTTTCTTGTGCTATTGGGAAGATTGTGACTGTTGGAATTATGGGTTTTTTGAGAAGGGAGGGGGAGGGAAGAAAGTCCAAGATTGGGGAGAGTGAGACACACAGACAGACAGAGACAGACAGAGACAAAGGCAGAGAGATACACACAGAGAGACATACAGAAGGAGACAGAGAGAGATGGAGAAACAGAAACTGACAGACATACAGAGAATGAGAAAGAGACAGAGAGACAGAGACAGTGACAGAAACAGAGACAGAGAGAAGAAAGGAAGGAGAAAATATAGAAAGGAGAGAAAGAGAATAAAATCCTATCTCTGGCATTGACGAGCTCTGTGATCAAGGAAAAAAATTTTACTCGTGCTTAGCCTTAGTTTCTTTATTAGTAAAATAAATATAGAATAACTTCTAAGGTCCCTTTCAATTCTATTTTATGATCTTATATTCTTGTAATGGGTTACATGTGTAGGTCCTTTTCCCCCAAATGGATTGTAAAATCTTGGAGAAGAGAGACATTATTTTAAAATTATTATTATTATTTTCTCCCAAAGTACCTAGCAATAAAATATTATATGATGATTGGAAATCTAATGGATGAATTATTTTCTTTTTTAAACTATTGATATTATATCAACCAACCAACAAACAATCATTTATTAAGCAACTACTATATGTTAGTCATTGTATTAAGTGATAGACTCCAAGTGAAAAAGTGAATCATTTTTTGACTTCAAAGAGCTTATATTATTCCAGTAATGGAACTCCTATGTGGACTATTTAATAGTCAAAAAGAAAAAAAATAACTGTCACTATTTCACCCTTCATTTTTTTTTTATTCATGGTGTACTACTAGTTGAATATTTACTTTTTTCTTATCTTATCATTCCCCTTCTTCCTCTCTCATTCCCAGGCTCTCCAAAGGCATTTTTAGGTTTTCTTGGCTATCCCAGATCCCCATTTCTTAAAAAAAATGAGGGGAACTAACATACCACACAACCAGTGGAGTCCAACTTGCGATCTGAGATGCACCTGAAATTCTTGCTACAGCCTCCATTGTCCTTGGTGCAATCCCTGACAGGTCCAAATGAATCCAAGAGAACTTCTAAGCTGTCAAAGGAGGATGAGGTCATCAGCTCTTCTCTGTGGGTAGAGGTAGATAGAGTCATAGGGGAAAAAAAAAGAAAATATATCTTTTATACTTATTTATTACACAGACTTATATCCTAAATCATCTGATCTTGTGAAGTATTAATGTATGATCCCCATTTTGTGGATAAAGAAAATAAAGTTCTTAGCTATTAAATGCCATACCCATATTTGGTCAGTATTCTGAGTGACCCATTTCTACTGGAATGTTAATATCTGGATTTTGTCATCTCTCTCTACAAATTGAATGAATAAATACATTGAATGAATGAAGAGATAAATGAATAGATACATAAATTTTAAAAATCAATCCAAGTTTACCCATATCAATTAATAAATGGTATTAAAACATAAGATAAGAACAATACATTTTTTTGCATCTTGCTCATATGTACCATGAACCTCTGAAACTTAAGTGGTCTTTAATGTTAATTTCTAAGATTTATGAAGTTTACACACAGAGAGATATATACATATATTCATGTACAGAAACATGCATATGTATATATATATATGTCATATGTATATATTTAAAGAATTATACATGCATATAATATAGAGGGATTAAGCACCTTGCTATGGGTCTTGCATAACTAATACATGACTTCTCATCCAGATCATCTGAATCCAAAGTCATTGTTCTTTACTAATTCTTTACCAATAGCTAGGAATCTGAAGCTATCATTTTATTAAGTATATGTTGTGTGTATGTGTGTGTGTATGTGTTTATGTGTATGTGAGTGTAAGAAAGAGAGAACATATGTTCCCTACAGCCTCCACTCATTCCCCTTAACTACAAACACACATATACATGCAAATAGTCGCAGAATATCTTTACATACCATCTCATCATGTGGGTTTTCTAATGGGCATTACTACTTCCTAGGAAATTGTTATTGAGCACAATTGTCACTCAGCATCTTGCAAGAGAAGCATTCAGAACAGGTACCCATTCTTTCTTACTCAGTCTGCCATTTTCTCTCCCAAAATCAGGACCATACAACCTCATGGCACTTCTTTACGATTCATATCACATCTCCCTGAACTCAAACTCACCTGACCTCCACTGCATCCTCCATTACGGTCATATCTGTTTTGCACTTAGCTGAAGGATTGATGGCCAGTTCTGCAGGTGGAATCACAAAACTCTTGCTTAGAGGCAGCCACATTCCCTCTCCTAGAGTATAGGTAAACCTGCAGAGGTACAGAACAAAATGTAATGGTCAGTGGTCATTACATCTTATCTAATCCTAGAAATGTTGGCAATATATTGGATGGCTATATTATTTTCACTACATAAAAGTCATACTTTTTCAGATATTCTTATTTGATAGATGAAATATCTGAAGAAGAGGGAGAAGTTAGCAAACTTAACTCGCCTAGCCCAGTTGGTGGTGGGACAATTATGAAAGGCTTTATAACATGATGAAAAGAATTGAAGAATCTGGGTTGAGACCTAGGTTTGGGTTCCAGCTCAAAATTTATCTGTAATTTGGGACAAATCATTTAACCTCCCTAGGTCTCACCCTATCTGTAAAATGGAAAAAGAACTAAATTCTCTCTCAGATCCCTCATAGTTCTAAATATTTATGAATTTATAGGTCACAAAGTGATGACCCTTCGAGTTCAAGATGATGCCTTCAACACAGAGGATGAATTCTATTCCCTAACACAAATATAGGAGATATTTATGGTCATGTCTATAAGAACTTTAAAATATGCTGTTCATACTCCCTATTGATGGCAATAGCAATGTACCTCCCATGTATATAATAAATAAATATATATATATATACATACATATATGTTCATATATATGTGTCAATGTGTTCACAATTATATTATAAATATATTCATACAAATATGCATATATGTACATTCTAATTTCTGATTGGATCCATAATATTCCATCCATGACAGCCAATTTTGTACGGATTTCATCCATGTCCTCCCATAAGTACACCACAGGGATCCTGCCCAAAACTTTCCTCTTCTTTTCTTCATGTCAAGAATATCAATGGAACAAGTAAGCTATCCACTGGTTATCCCTTGCTCTCACTCTGTGAATATCTCATTTTCTTTTTTAGTTATATTTCTATGACAATTTTTACACTACTTCTCTTGTATCAGTCTTTGTTCATAGCAGAGAAAAACAAAATCACAGATCTCAGGATGTAAGGGGACTCAAAGACCATTCAGTCCAACCCCATCTTTTTACAGATGAGTTCCCATAAAGGTGATATGCTTCATTAGAACAGTGATCAGTGCAGCCAGAATTTGAATCAAGGTCTTTTAATCACAGAATCAGGTCTCTTTCTACCTTATTATAGTGCCTCTAATATGATCTTTTCTAAGTCTCTTTATTATCTTTTGGGTGATTTTTATCTTGAATACCACAGAGACCATAGTGTTCTATGGCTACCTGTGTGCCATAGATAATCATGTATTAATACTAGTTTCAATACTCCAAGGAACAAATACACATGATTTAATCAATGTGAGTATAACCTTCACTAATGGCAAATAGTATTTTCGCTTTTGTTTGTAACTCCAGTGCTTAGGTCAGTACCTGGCACAAAGTAAGAGCTAACAAATAATTGTTGCCTAATTTAATGACAATGCATATTATTGCCCTTCATGCCTGAGTTGATAATTTCAAGAGTTGTTATGCTAGCAGTTCACCTTGTACTGATGAGCCTCTTTAAACTTAGCTAAGCTGGCCTTAAAATTGAAGATACACAACATGTTCCAAAGACTTTGCTTTAAACTTTTCTATCTTGCATTGAACTTGACAGTTTGTGCATCACTAGCTTAGTCCCTAAGAATGCAAGGTTCTTCATGACAGGAAGGGGCACTGGAATTGGCCTTTAGTGGGAAATGTGTATGTATCTATGCAGAAGCCAATATATTTAAGACCACAAAGTATAGGTGAATTCTGCTGGAGTCCTTCAAGCAAAGAATGGATGGTGATTTGTTGGGTGTGTTATATATACGCTATATAGGTTCAATTAGATGACTATGGAAGCTCCTTCCAATTTTACAATTTTACAAATTACAGAATATTATGTTTTCACTGTAGGGGCAGTTAGGTGATGTAGACAATAGAATGCCAGCCCTGGAGTCAGGAAGATCTGATATCAAATTTCACCTTAGACAGTAGTTGTGGGACCTTGGGCAATCTACTTGACCCTGTTTGCCTTACTTTCTCATCTGTCCAAATTAGGAGAAGTAAATAATATCTTGGCAAATAAAATCTTAAATGGGGTGACTGAAAAAAACTCAACAACAAATTATTTCAAACTCAACAACAAATTATTTCACTGCCTATGTGTACAAACCCCGATGCTGTTCTGAGCATGTAGTAGTAAGAAACTAAACACTTTCTCTCTGAAATTTACAACTGTTAAGGTTCCTGAAACTATATTTTACTTCTCTTGTTAACATTACAAAAGGATCCTCTAGCTTCCTTCCATGATATAAACAATTCTGTCCTGATTTGTTTTTTCCATGTAGATGTTAAACCAGAAGTAATGGTGTAGATTACACTTGAGAATATATACAACCCACTGGATCAGAGCTCTTGTTCAGAATTTTTAGAAATGTATAGGGTTAGTTTGCTGATCTGAGAATTCTTGCTATTGCTTTAAATATAATCATGCAACCTCAATAGATATTGATCTAAGCCCAATTCTCTCCCTCCTTTCTTGCCCCTCCCTCTCTCCCTGTCTTTGCCAGTCTCCTTCTGTCTTTTCTGCTTTTCTTTCTTTCTTTCTTTCTCTTCCTTCCTTCCTTCTTTCCTTCCTTCCTTCCTTCCTTCCTTCCTTCCTTCCT
>JAJPUD010008631.1:36991-51992 GCA_023553655.1 Myrmecobius fasciatus | reverse complement strand
CATATAGTACTGTTGTTGCCGTGTATAATGATCTCCTGGTTCTGCTCATTTCACTCAGCATCAGTTCATGTAAGTCTCTCCAGGCCTCTCTGAAATCATCTTGCTGGTCATTTCTTACAGAACAATAATATTCCATAATATTCATATACCATAATTTATTCAGCCATTCTCCAATTGAAGGGCATCTATTCAATTTCCAGTTTCTAGCCACTACAAAAAGGGCTGCCACAAACATTCTTGCACATGTGGGGCCTTTTCCTTCCTTTATGATTTCTTTGGGATATAAGCCCAATAGAAATGCTGCTGGGTCAAAGGGTATGCACAGTTTGATAATTTTTTGAGCATAGCTCCAAATTGTTCTCCAGAATGGCTGTATCCGTTCACAGCTCCACCAACAATGCATCAGTGTCCCAGCCCTCCCACAACCCCTCCAATATTCATCATTAACTTTTCCTGTCATTTTAGCCAATCTGACAGGTGTGAAGTGGTATCTCAGGGTTGTCTTGATTTGCATTTCTCTGATCAATAGTGATTTGGAGCACCTTTTCATATGACTATAAATAGTTTTAATTTCATCCTCTGAAAATTGTCTGTTCATATCCTTTGACCATTTATTGATTGGAGAATGGCTTGAATTTTTATAAATATGAGACAATTCTCTATATATTTTAGAGATGAGACCTTTATCAGAACCCTTGAATGTAAAGATGATTTCCCAGTTTATTACTTCCCTCCTAATCTTGTCTCATGCATTTATTTTTTTTACTCAGAAAATCAATTGTTAAACCTTTACCAGCAAACCTCTGTGTCTAAACCAGTAGGGCTCCTTATCCTTCTGTGAAATAGGAAGCGAAAAGACTAAAACACAGGGAGATTCTTTGAATGGAAGAGAACAGAATCAGGGAAGCAATGGTATCTAGAGAACTGCCTCTCTGGGTTCAAATTCTGCTTTGATGCTCATCATCTGCATTATCTTACCTAAGTTCTTTCATCTCCCAGGATCTCAATTTTCTTATGAATAAAATGAGGAGGGATGTAAGAAGTGACCTCTGTGGCCCCTTTCTAGATGTATGTTCTTAAGGGAGACCCAGATTTGTTCTTCTCAACCATTAACCTTTGCTAATAATTTTCTCTGTAGGATTCTTTCAGCAATTTCCCTCCCTCTGTATCTCTACAATGAGGGTAAAAGGAAATAAAAGAACCAATCAACATTTCAAGAAAGATCTTAAGGAAACTGTGAGAGATTATTTGTTTATTTATCCACTCATTTCAGTTCAAGGTAGTTCAAATGCTTCCTGCTCACAGTCAAAAATAGTCTGATGGATAAAAGCCCAGCGTGGGTGGAATATCACAGGACTGCTAGCAGCCTGGCCTCTCTTTCCAAGTTAATGTGAAGAGAGGAACAATGGAAGGACATGTACAATTAAAGAGAATCCAGCCTGGCATGTTTTCTATGCTAGTCACAAAGCATCATTTGTGAGTCCCTTTCAATTTCCTCCTGAACACCCTTTCTGCTCCTCTCCCACTTACTTCATGCCGGGGGAGCTGAGGCAGGCAGACCGATAGTGGGTCTGCAATCAAAAAGCAGCTTTATCAATAATACCAGTTGTGACAAAGATTCAGCACTCCCTGTGAGTGCCTTGCATTTAGTAGCAGGGGTACCACTACACTCATTCTTGCCTGCTGACTGAGATGGAGCCTTCTTCTCTCGACAAAGCAGCTGTTGGGGGAGAATGCGATATCCAGATTAAACTGCAAGGGTCACCTTAGGGATGAGGAGCAACCATTGGGGAAGTTGAACCCTAGCCAGGACCCTGGGGATGCTCCACCTGACCATTAGGTCTCCTGCCACCAAAACCTGCTGTCTGACTACTCCGTCAAGATGCAATTTAGAGACACAGGCATTCCCTGCACTCTCACCCCCTTCTTGGACACTGCTGTGTGTGGCCAGCTAGGCAAAAGGCTTTTCTCCAGCTGTACCTCATCAGCAGGAGCCCTGGAAAGGATGAACTACTATGTCTTCAATAATGCAGCTGACTAAATAAAAGGATTATCACCCTTCCCAAACACTAACCCTCCCTTCTTTTCACAAAGATTAGGCAGATTGCTCTAATTAGATGAAATCTCAGTCCTCTCAATACCTAAGACTAAGGAAGTTAGTGAGCATGAGAGTTAAATGAGTGAGTGAGAGAGAGAGAGAGAGAGAGAGAGAGAGAGAGAGAGAGAGTTAGAGACAGAGACACAGAGAGAGACAGAGAGAGACAGAGACAGAGAGAAAGAGACACAGAGACAGACACAGAGACAGAGACAGGGAAGAGAGGGAGAGGGAGAGGGAAAGGGAGAGAGAAGGAGAGAGAGAGAGACAGAGATAGAGAGATACACAAAGAGAGACAGAGACAGACATAGAGACAGAGACAGGGAAGGGAGGGAGAGAGAGAGGGAAATAAAGAGGGGGAAGGAGAAAAAGAGAAAGATAAAGAGAGAGAGAAGAGAAAAGAAGAGAAAAGGATAGGAGAAGAGAAGAGAAGAGAGAAGAAGAGAAGAGAGAGAAGAGAAGATTCTGTGTAACTGCCAGACAAGAAAGGAAGAATTGGATAATGAATCAAATGAGATAATATATGTAAAATGCTTTGCAAACCTTAAAGTTCTATATCATTTCTTTTATTGTTATCATTCATAACAATCACAGGTAGAATAAGCCATCAAGACTTAGATTTAAATCCTAACTCTGACACATATATACTAAGTGACCCTTGTCAAGTCACTTAACTTCAAAATGCTAGACAAGTCACTGAGGATGGTGATGCTGCTGCTTATATGGCAATATGAAATTTCATGTTTTAAGTTTTGCCAAGAACTCTGTGTATGAAATCTCATTTAATCCTCACAATAGCCCTTGAAGGTAGGTGCTGTTATCATTCTCATTTCATGGATGAGGAAACTGAAGCTGGGAAAGATTGTTTCTCAGGGATGCCAACCTATGTTGGTAAAGGGAATTTTCTTATCTAGAAATTCTTTATAGCAACAGTCACAAGTCCAGTCTATAACCCTAACTATATCTGATACACTAGTAGTAAATCGATAAAAATAGATGCAAAATTTGAGGCTGTGAAACGCCTAGAAAGACAACATGAACTGATGCTAAGTGAAGTAGAACCAAGAGAACATTGTACACATAAAAGATTATATGATGAGCAACTATGATGGATTTGGCTCTTTTCAACAACGTGGTGATTCAAGGCAATTCCAATAAACTTAGAATGGAAAATGCCATGGTCATTCAGAGAGAACTGTGGAGAGAATGTGGATCGAAGCATAGTATTTTCACCTTTTTGTTGTTTGTTTGTTTGCTTTTTTTCTTTCTCATGTTTTTTTCCCCCTTTTGATCTGATTTTTCTTACCCAAAATGACCAATAAGGAAATATGTTTAAAAGAATAGTGCATATTTAACCTATATCATATTACTATCATGCTTGCTGTCTTAGTGGAGGGGAGAGTTGGGGAAGGAGGGGAAAAATCAGAACACAAAGTTTTACAAAACTGAATGCTGAAAACTATCTTTTCATGTATTTGGAAAGACGAAATATTATTGGAAAAAAGAAAATGCACAGAGAAGAACTAAGGTTTAAAAATAAAAGAAAATAAAATTGAGATTGTGAATGATGCATAAGACTATGATTTGGCCTGAGGAATGATGCATAAGACTATGATTTAGCCTGAGGCATGAAAAAACCCAGAGTCTGGGAAGACAATTTTTATACTTTTCATGTTTTTACACTGAAGGGGTTTGGCTAGATGACCTCTAGCCAAAATTATTTCTTCTTCTGACATTATATGGCTTAGAAAGTAGGTATGCCTCCCAATGATTAGCTGACTGAGGTTCAGGAGGATACACTTTTGTCTGAAGAGCTATCATTTCACAGTCTATGAAAATGAGCTATAGAATAGATTTTTGCCCCACTCTTCTCTGTTTTGTTTTCCTTTTCCTGAGTTTTCTCTACCTGAGATTCTCAGACTAGAGTGAAATATTTTTTTCCCTCTTTGGCCCAAGGATAAGAAGATAGTAATTGGTAGGAGAAGCACCAAATGAACTGTCTAAATTTCCTGGTTGGCCAAAGTGAAAAAAATCTATGGTCATTGTGTTCCTTAACTGCCTTTTCTTTTTCTATTTTCCATGCCTGAGCTCAGGTCAAAGACTAGAGTTCCTGAGAATTGTATCTTCATGCAAATTTGAAAGTTACTAAGAAATCAAGATTTGTAGAGTTTCAGCTTCAGATACTAATCTCCTAAAGGAAGAAGGTTCCTCAATGACTGCTCCTTGGGGAAGAAATAGTGTGCTCACCAGATGATTATTCTGTAAATCAAAGTCTAATGCTGTGCCAAATGAGTGCAACAAAAGTAGAGTTCTGGACCATGTCAACCCTCCATTACGCTAACTTGGATACTAGAAGTCTGAAATGAATGGGAAATGTCTGTTCATCAGTCAGGCTGTTTAAAGACTTTACATTTCTTTATTTGTTCATGGGCTTTTGAGAATATTTTATGTCCTATACATTGAGGAAATAAACTTAAAGCCATACTTGATATCTATTGGTCTTGCTCTTCCCCCGTGGGAAAATTTAGAAATGAGGAATATCTAAGCTCTACGCACGCAGGAAAATTCCTGGAAGTTTTTGGGGTGAGGAACATAAGTCAAAGATAAATAATTGCCCCTCTTTGGAGATAAGCCTCAGCATCACACCCATGTTCCCATGAGCACAGCATTGCATACATTATAAGCATTATCTCTCCAGTTAGGTTTTAAACTGCTTGAAGTCAAGGACCATTCATCATATCTTCATGTTCTCAATGCCTAGAACATGGTGTCCTTGATCATAGTACATCTTCCACCATAATTCAGCCAACATTTATGAAGTGTCTCTTTTATGCATGAGATACCATGCCAGGCACTGAGATAAAAGGTATAACAAACAAAAAAAATAATAAAAATTTGCTGAATTTAATTGAGCATACATAGGTAATTTCTGTATATTTGACTCTTTAACTTAAATCCCTTTCATTGTATTTACAAGATTCCAAGGAAAAATGTGTCTATCTATTTCTCCCTCTCTCCATCCCTCTATTTATCTATCTACTCAACTTCATTCTATCTCTAAGGAACCACAAATCATTCTTAAATTTCATTTTTTTGCCCAGAAATTCAAATTTCCCCCCCTCATCACTACCCTCTTAGTCAGTTGTACAATTCTAAACATGCATTTCTTTTCTGAAGCTCCTATCTTTATTCAAAAAGAGTGAAAAAACCAACTAAATGTACTTCCAAGGTCATTTTTTGCTTCTTGACTGGGATGTTATAATCTCTGGTGATGCTTTCTAGCTTTCTTCTCACTATAACATTTATTCCTACATGGATCATCAAAAATAGATTATATATATATATATATATATATATATGTTGGATTAGTCTTGGGAGGCTGTCTGATACAACTTGATATGCTTTACCTCCATGTTTCCCTTTAATAAGGAGTCATCATTATCACAGCTTATGTCAACTTTCCTCTGGCCATTACTGGATGGCCTTCTTTTCTATTGGTCTATGTTGTCATTCCTTGGAGATTAAGGATTGACATCTATTTACCTTAAAGGAGAGTCAAATTTCCCTTTACACTACAGGAAGAACCTCATGCTTGTTACTTAGCCCCAGATGGTCAATAATCTTTCTTCTCTTCCTGTGCCATGTTCTTCTATCTTCCACTATTCTGACACAAGCCAGGATCCCCTTTAGCCCCCTTTTAGATTCTATTGCTTTGTTCTTTTTAACGTTAATGTTTTTCTCCCATTTTTCATAAGATTGGATCTCCCCACCTCACACCTAGGCTAGAAATATAGGGATTAATTACTGAATCATTATAACTACTAATTGCTGGTATGGTACTTGGATAAGCTTTGTTTTTCACTAGTGGGCTCCTCCTTAAGTAAGCTGATGACTCCCCACTCTGAGGAGGTTTAACATGTTGATGGCAAACAGTGCAGACACCTAATTGGCACAGACCATAATGTCCATTAAAACTCAAGATTCAAGAGATCCTTCAGCCTCAGCCTCCTCAGTAGTTGATATTATAGATGTGTGCCAACTTGCTCAGCCCCATGTGTTCCCTCCATTTTTTGTATAAAGGAGCATCTCATAATTTCCTGGTAGAGTGGAAAGAGGGCTGGCTTTGGAATCTGAGTACCTGGGTTCAAATCCTGTCTCTAACATTTACTATCTGTGTATTCTTGGGTAAGTCACAACCTCTCTAAATCTCAAGCTCTTTCACAAAATGAATGACAGAGTTGCCTCTAATGTTTCTTACTAGCTCTAAAGCTCCTTCATAAAACTTGTTCTTTCATTTTTTTTTTATTTTAATCCCTGGTTCTTAGCACCTAGAATAAGGACAGAATCTATAAATTTATTGGTCTAGGGACTTGTTCTACGAAAGCAGGCTGTTACCTCCTCTTCATCTTATAATTAGAGAATTCCAGAGAGATCTGAGCAATTAAGTAAGTGATTTGTGACATAACAATTATGGATCAGAGGTGGGACTTGAATCCACTTCTTCCTGCCTTCAAGATAATTTCTCTGTTTCCTGCTCTATGCTGTCTCTGCTGCTTGGTTCTGAGTAATTGCTTAAGATACTTGTTCCCTCTCTTGCTTTCTTCCTCTTTTCCTTTATCCTATCCTTCCTTCCTTTACTTCCCTCCTAACTTTCTTTTTTCTTTCCTCTTTTTTCTTTTTCTTTCCCTTCACTGATATTTTTGCCTTCTTTATTTCTTCTTTCCCTTACTTTTTATTCTTCCCTTCCTCCCCCTCTCTCTCTCTTCCTCCCTTATCTTCTTCCCTCCTCCTCCCTCTCTCCTCCCTCCCTACCCTCCTTCCCTCCCTCCTTCCTTCCATCCTTCCTTCCTTCCTTCCTTTCATCCTTCCTTCCTTCCTTCCTTCCTTCCATCCTTTCTTCCCTCTTTCCTTCCTTCCTTCCTTCCCTCCCTCCCTCCTTCCTTCCTTCCTTCCTGCCTTCCTTCCCTCCTTCCCTCCCTTTTTCTGATAATCTAGAAAACAGAAGTCTCTGGGTCCTTTTATCTCTTCAACTTGTAGATTAGCCTACTAACACTTTGTGTCCAGATTGCAGTTACTTAGCCAAGGTTGAAAGACAGACACTATAGATACTGTAAAGGGCACAACAAAATTCTTTTTGCCTGTCATGCCTACTAACATACAGAACTTGGATCCCCAGGCATTTTTATTTTTCACCTTTTTTTTCGTTAGCACCTGTGGTGGGTAAGTCTCTTGGCAAATTGCCTACTAGCTACATATTTTCAGATCACTAGGTGCTATGCTACTGGGGGCTCAAAGAAAAGCTTTAGTTATTTATCTCAGTCTTTCCTGCTTTTTCTCCTGAGATAAGGCTAGCTTGTTCAACTGTCTTTGCTTGGCAATTAAAAGTTCCTGACAAAAGCCCAATGCAAACAACAGTTGCTGTAGATGAGAAGTTATCTGGCTGAATGCAATTACCAACCACTTCACACCTTCCTCCTCTTCTATCCTCCCCATGATCAGTTTTTGGAAGCCTTTCCCTACATCCTTGCTTCTCTCCTAGTCCTTGTTTCCCCTTCCCACTGAGGGTAGGAAACGACTTAAACAGCAGCTGGAGGGATTTGGAATAGAAATTACAGGGAAATTATTTTTAATAGGAAAATTCTTTGAAGTCTATTCTTAAAGACAGTAAAGCTTGTTGCCAAGGGAGGTGAAGGAAAATTGAAGGAATTGGGAATATTTAGCCTTAAGAAGGGAGACTTGGATGGGGGTAAAGGAGGAATGAAAGCTGTGGAACTGTCGTGTGGAAGGACAATAGCTTTGTGTTTTTTTGTCCTCAGAAGACAGATCATAAGACCAGTTGGTAGAAGGAACCAAAGAGGCAAATTCAGATTTGACATAAGGAAAATTTTCTGAACACTTAGAGCTAATTTCAAATAGCTTGGGTTTGCAGTAATAGCCCCTACTCTGCACTTTAGACACTGGAGAACTTTGAACAAAACCTTGATGATCCTTTGTGTGATTTATTGGTGAGGGGAATCTTGTCTTGTATAGCCTAATTAGTGGTCTCAGCCATTCCTTCTGAATCATTTTCTAGCAGCGAACACTGCCTAAGAAAGCTCAAGTAAAGTCCTATCTGAAAACTCAGGGGATGGTTGTAGCTAGGTGGTACAGTTGATAGAGCATGGGACTTGGAATTCAAACGTGAGTTTGAATTCTGCTATGAACATAGCTCTGTTACCCTTAAACCCTCTCAGCCTCAGTTTCCTTTTATTTGTAAAAATGGGAGGATATAATCATAGTTACCTCAAAGGGTCTGTGCAAAAATCAAATAAGTAAAAGATGAAGCATTTTGCAAATCTTAAAGTGCTACAACAAAGCTAGAGATGAGTATTCATCTAATGCCCTCTTGAGCTGATGCTATAGCTATGACAGTGAAATTCTGGGATCTCCCTTTTAGTTGCACAGCTTCACAATGGCCTCAAATACCATGTATGGAGAAAACAATTGTGGAAAGTCTGTGTTCTCTGAAAATTAATCTGTTTCTTTTCTTAAAAATTTGGCAAGACTATCTTCAGAAATATCACAAGAAAGAATTTTTGGGAAGCCCTAAAATGCCTTTCCAAGCTAAACCTTCTGCTCTACCTACCACCAATTATTGTTGTGGGTTATTGCAGCCTCTCCCAGGGCCCTGCACACCACTTTCCAGTACTTATTTCAAAGCATTGAACTCTCTGTTCAAGGGTAAGCACTTATCAGAGAAGCTTACACAAACACATCCAATCATCACCTTATGTAGAATAGAATTTATCGAGGTCAATAATTCATAGCCTAATAGCCCTTCTCCTCCATCTTCAACAACTCATTCTTTCACTCTACTATGTACAATCCATTGCCAAGTTTTTTCTATTCTACCTGTGCAACACTTCTCATATTTGCTCCCTTCTCTGCTCAAACACTTCCATCCTGTAATGCAGACCTTTCTTATCTCATGCCTAGACTGCTAAAATAATCCTGTGATTAACTTTCATGCCTTGAGTCTTCTAGTCCCACTCTAGTTTATCCTCAACTCAATTGTCAAATTGATCTTCCTAAAGCACAAGTCTAACTATGTTACCTTGCATTCAATCAACTCCAGGGACTGCCAGTTATCTCCTGGATCAAATATAAAACTCTCTGGTTGGCTTTTAGCACCCTTCATAGCCTAATCTTTTCCCACCATTCCAGAGTTCATGTTCTTTAAAATCCAGGGACTCTGGCTTCCCTTTTTGTTTCTTATGCAAGATATTCCCATCTCTACATCCATATTCTATCTTTTCATTGGCTTTTCCCTATTTCCTTTATTATCCTTTTTTCTATTTCTAAATATTTCTAAATATCCTTTATTCTATGCCAGGAATATCCATCTTCCTTCTGCCTTCTGACTTCCCTAGCTCCTTTTGTGTCCTAGGTAAAACCCCATAAGAAACTTTTTCTTATCCTCTTTAATGCTAATATTTTCCCTCTAAGATCATCTCCAATTTGTTCTTGTCTCTCTGTCTCTGTTTCTCTTTTTCTATCTCTATATGTCTTTCCTCTCTCTTTCTGTCTCTCCTTTCCTCCCTCCCTCACTTCCTTTTCTTCCTTCCCTTTCTGTCTCTGTGTGTCTCTGTCTCTGTCTCTGTCTCTCTGTCTTCCTGACTCTTCATCTGCCTATCTCTGTCTCTGTCTCATCCTCTCCATCTCTCCCTTCTCCTTCTCTCTATCACTGTTTCCTCTTTCTTCTATTTCTTTCTTTATCCTTTGTTTCTCTTTATCTCCCTCTTCTCCCTCTCTATCTGTATCTTTCCTCCGTCTATTTCTTTCTACCTCTCTCTATATTTCTCTTCTTCTCTCTGTCTCCCTCTTTCTCTATCTCTCTCCCCTTCTCTGTCTCCCTGCTCCTCCCTTCATTTCTCTCTCTCTGTCTCTCTCTCTCTCTCTCTCTCTCTCTCTCTCTCTCTCTCTCTCTCTCTTTCTCTCTCTCTCTCCTTTTCTCTCTCATAGTATTTTAAATGCTGTCTTCTCCTTTGTTCTTTAAGAACATGGACTCTTTTTGCTTTTCTTTATATTCCCATCACTTAGTGGAGAGTCTGGCACATAACTGGTGCTAAATAAATACTTTTGATTTGATTTGTCCTTCTCATAATGATTGCTAGGGACATAGATATAAAATCTGGGTCCTTCAAAAATAAGATTCCTTAACCTTTTGTGTCATGAATTACTTTTGCAATTGGTAAAACTTAAGCCAGGTGATTCAGTAGAGTGTTGACTCTGAATTCAAGAAGACTCATCTTTTCTGAGTTCAAATCTGGTTTCAGACACATTAATTCTGTGACCCTAGGCAAGTCATTTGATGTTGTTTGCCTCAGTTTACTCATCTATAAAATAAGCTGGAGGATGAAATGCCAAACCACTCAAGTATCTTTACAAAGAAAACCCATAGATGGTCATGAAGTGTTTGAGATAACTAAAATTGAGTACAATAATAATGTGGACCCTTTCTCAAAGCATTTTTAATGCATCACAAATAATTACAAAGGAAGTCAAAGATTAGTGACATTAAAGATGTAATTTCTTCCATCAACTCCACCCCCCCTCAAATTTATCCACTGACTCAAATATATCCACAGGTTAAGAACCTCAGCTTTAAAGCAAATTAGTGAGGCTGTGATAGTTTGGGTACTTCTGAAGAGCTGACCTCTACTACAAGAAGAGTTTTTGTACAGTAATTTAATTCAGATTCCTGGCCTGGGGTATGGGGGCAGCAATAGTTGCTGGTGCACAAACCTTTTGGATAAGGGATGAGATTGTTCTCATTTTCATAAGATCTTTGGGACTGGAAACAATCAAGGCCAGATTAGAACTTCCAGGATAGTGCTTCTCTAAAATCACAGCCAATCTTTTCAGCCTCTCTCCAGTTTAGAGCCAGAAGAAGATCATTAATAGGAAATGGTTTGACCAGCTTCTAGACATTGGTATCCCAGTCAGGGTCCAAGGACAACAATATGGAAAAGTACCTCTCTTCATGCTATAAAAATCCTTCAAATCAGCCCTGGGCCAATCCTATTAAGAAAAGGCAGCCTGCCCTGGATTGTCACCAAAGAAAGAAAAGAGAAAATCCAAGCCACAGTGAAGAGGTAATGCTATAAATCAGTACTGGAGCCATAGGCAAGGTTTATGAGTGAACTTCTGTGACAAAGGCAGGTGCTACTGTAAGGAGCCAGGAGAGCTGTGGGATGCATGCCCAGAGAGATTAAAAATCACAGAGAAGGCAAGAAAAAATGCCCAGATTTGATGGGTCTTGGTAGGGTGTGAGAGGTAGAGTGGAAACAGATCAGCTTATTAAAGAAGTCTCCAAGTACTGCCTTTTTTGAGTAAATTTAAGTGAACTCCAGTCCTGTGGGAGTCTAAGGCCAATCATTGTTCCTCTCCATGTCTGCAAGCATGTTGATGCCCCAGGGTTGTTTAATTATTCATCAGGTCAGACTTCTGTACCTTTTCCTTTCTCATAAAGAAAGGAAAACAAGGGAGACAGGAAAAAGCAAGACAAGGTATAGAAAGGAAAAAAAGATAGGACAGAAGAGAAAACAGTTGGAAAAGATTAAGTTGGATAAAGTAGAAAAGTCATGAAATTGTAGAGAATTTGAGTACATATCTGGCATTTATTATAAATTGTATGACATAGGCTTTCCCTTCAAGTAGTACATATTCTACATGGTAGTGGTGGTGATGGTACAGGATAGATACATAAATATAGGGTGACTTGAAGCAATTTTAAGTATTAACAACTATGAGGGATGAGAAAAATTCCTGAACTGGCTACTGTCTCAATGGATAGAATGCTGGATCTGGAGTAAATATGAGTTCAAATCTGACCTCAGACACTTACTAGCTTTATGACCCTAGCCAAGTCAAAAAATTTTCTATTCAGAAGTCACGGGGGGCGGAGCCAAGATGGCAGGGTGAAAACGTGACTCTCTGCATCCTCCTCCAATCTTCTCTGAAATCAACAATAAAATAAGCCTCTGAACGAATCCAGAAATATTTGGACACTGCTTTTGCATATCTCTAAAGAATTTCATATCAGGTTTCTTTAACTCTGAGAGAGGAATAAACAGTACACTAGGTACAGCCTGGAAGTGAGGATAGGATTCAGCTCAGCGTGGCAGAAACTCCAAACTCCAAACACCTGGAGTTTATCTGAGGCACTCAGGACACTCTGCCCTGACTGGGAACAGGTGTTCTGGCAGATTTGCCTTTTTTTAAGGAGTAATTCAGAATTAGTCCTAGCCCCCACCGGCCCAGCACCTTAAGTTAATTCACCAAATTGCCCCAGGGCAAAGTACTTCAGCTGCCATTTTTTGAGCCTTAAAGAGACATCCACGCTGTCTAAAAAAAATGAAGAAGCAAAAGAGAGCTCTCACCACAGAAAGCTTCTATCAAGAGAAAGAAGGACTGACCCCAGATCCTGAGGTTCCTTTAGACAAAACTCCAGAGGAAGTTATTAAGGACCATCACTGGTCCCCTTTTCAAAAGGTCTTTCTGGAAGATTGCATAAAGAACCTCAAAAGAGAGCTGGAGGATAAATGGGAAAATAAATTGAAATCAGTGCAAGAAGGATACAATATCTTGCAAGAAGGATATAAGGCCCTGCAAAAGAGATATGAAAAAGACACCAATTTATTGAAAAACAAAATTAGTGAAGTGGAAAAAGAAGGCAATGAACAAAAAAATTCAATTGGCCAGTTACAAAAGAAGTTTAAAAAGGTAACTGAAGAAAACAACATTTTAAAAATAATAATTGAACAAATGCAAGTGAATGAATCAATAAGACTTCAAAAATCAGTCAAACAAAAACAAAAAAATGAAAAATTAGAAGAAAATATGAAATATCTCCTAGGAAAAACAACTGACTTGGAAAATAGATCTAGGAGAGATAATCTAAGGATTATTAGACTTCCTAAAAGCCATGATGAAAAAAAAAAAGAATCTGAACACTATCTTCCAGGAAATCCTGAAAGAAAACTGCCCTGAGATTGTAGAATCAAAAGGCAAAAATCATCATTGAAAGAATTCACTGATCACCGAAAGAGACCCCAAAATTAAAACCCCAAGGAATATTGGGGCTAAATTTCAGGACTATCGCAACAAAGAAAAGATTCTGCTAGCAGCTAGAAAGAAACAATTCAAATACCGAGGATCAATAATTAGAATCACACACAATTTGTCAGCTTCCACATTGAAAGATCACAGGGCCTGGAACCAGGTATTCCGAAAGGCAAAGGAACTCAGCCAAGAATAACCTATCCAGCTAGAATGAGCATTATCTTCCAGGGAAGAAGATGGTCATTTAATGATATAGGTGAATTTCACCTATTTCTAATGAAAAGATCAGATCTGAACAAAAAATTCGACCTCCAAATGCAAAATTCAAGAGAAGCAAAAAAAGGTAAAAAGGAAAGGACTCTTGAGAACATTATTTCTACTAGGAGGATACTTAAAGATTGGGGGTATAATTAGATATTACTTCAATAAGATGAAAAAGAAAACTAGAGGGGAAAAGGTTATCATACTGGGGGAAAGAGGGAAAATCTGGTAAAATAAGATTTTAAAAAAAGGAGGTAAAAATAAGGTAAAATCTCATGAAGAGGCAAAGAAAACCCAATATAATTGAGAGAAAGAAGGGAGGGAGATGAGCATTGTGTAAATCTTACTCTCATCAGATTGGGCTCTAAAAGTGTATATCAGACACTTGATTTCACAGAGAAACTTGTCCAGTGCTAGAGGGAAGTGGGAAGGAAAGGAGGAAAAGAAAGGGATAAACTAATAGAAGGGAAAATAGAAGAATCAGGGGAAAGGAGTAAAAAAGGGGGAGGGGATCTAAAGGGTGGAGGATTGTTTGGGGGAGGGGGTCATCAAAAGCAAAGTACTGAGGAGAGGGGAAGGGAGAAAGGGAAAAGGAAAGGGAAAAACATAACAGGTAAATAAGATGGCAGGAAATAAAGAATTATTTTTATTTATTATTCATTTTTATTATTTATTCATTATTAATTATTATTAATATTCACAGTTATTCTAACTGTGAATGTGAATGGGATGAACTCTCCCATAAAGCAGAAGCAGATAGCAGACTGGATTAAAAACCAGAATCCCACAATACGTTTTCTACAAGAAACACATCTAAAACATAGTGACACATATAGGATGAAGGTAAAAGGCTGGCGCAGAACCTATTATGCTTCAGATGAACAAAAAAAAGCAGGGGTAGCAATCCTTATCTCAGATCAAATAAAAGCCAAGACAGATCTAATCAAAAGAGATAAGGAAGGAAACTTTATTTTATTAAAGGGTACCATAGATAATGTAGCAATATCAATACTAAATATATATGCACCAATTGCAATTGAATTCCAATTCCTAGGGGAGAAATTAAGAGAGATGCAAGAAGAAATAGATAGCCGAACTATACCAGTGGGGGATCTCAACCTTGCTCTCTCAGAATTAGATAAATCAAACAATAAAATAAACAAGAAAGAAACTAGGGAGATAAATCAATTGTTAGAAAAGTTAGGTATGATAGATCTATGGAGAAAATTGAATGGAGACGGAAGGGAGTTTACTTTTTTCTCAGCAGTCCATGGAACTTATACAAAAATTGACCATGTGTCATAGGGCATAAAAACTCGAAATCAAATGCAGAAAGGCAGAAATAGTAAATGGATCTTTTTCAGATCATGATGCAATAAAAATCACATGCAATATAAGGCCAGGAGAAAATAGACCAAAAGTTAATTGGAAATTAAATAATCTAATCCTGAAGAATGAATGGGTAAAAGAGCAAATCATAGACACAATCAATAATTTCATCCAGGAGAATGACAATAATGAGACAACATATCAAAATTTGTG
>JAJPUD010008631.1:0-31991 GCA_023553655.1 Myrmecobius fasciatus | reverse complement strand
ACCCAGAGAGAGGGATATGAAATATGGACCACAACATAACATTTTCATGCTCTCTATTGATGTTTGATTGCATTGTGTTTCCTTTCTCTGATTTTCTTTTTTTTCTTGTAGATAGGACTTTTCTTGCACAACTTGTCAAGTATTTCAACATTATTAACATGTAGTGGACTTCCTGCCATCTAGGGGAGGGGAGAGAACTGGGGGTAAAATTTGTAATGGAAAGCTTTTTAAAGATCAATGCTGGGGAACTACCCATACATAGGTTATACAAATAAAAAGAAAAAAAAATTTTCTATTCCCCTCAATTTCTTCAACTGTAAAATAGTGATAATAGCACCTACCTCCCAAGTTTATCATAACAATCAAATGAGATATTTGTAAATGTGCTTACACAGTGCCTAGCACAGAGTAGGTCCTATATAAATGCTTATTCTTTTGCCCTTCCACAGAAGAAGATATTTTTATGGAAATTCCAAGGAGAATACATTTTCCAAATATTAGAAATGAGGAGTGAATACATACCAAGCATGGAGTGCAAACATGTATATGGCAAGTAGAGTTATAGAATGGTTGCTAATCCAGTTTGTCTAGAACACAGAGTGTATGAAGGAAGGTAAAAGAAAATTATGCTCTTATGGTAGATTATAGAGGGCCTTAGGGGTCAGAAGAATAAGCTTCTACTTTATCCTAGAAGTGACAGGGAGACTCTGAAGGTTTTTGAACAAAGGAGAAACACGGTGAGATCTGAGTCTCAGGAAGATTATTTTGGCAGCTCATGTGTATGTGGATGATGAATTGGAGGGGAAGAGGATAAAGTGGAAATAGAATGGTGGATTAGGAGCTTATTACAAGAGTTCTGTTGAAAAATAATGATTGTCTGGACTTGTTTGGTATCTATGGAAATAAGGGGACCAGAATTAGTAAATGTTTAGTTACAGGAGATGAATAACAAGGAAAGGTTATGGGTGAATCCAAGGTTTCACAACTGGGATACTAAGAGGATTCCAGAATCCTTGATAGAAATTGGGAAGTTTAGAGAAGAGGGCTTAGGGAGGAAGATTTGTTGTTGTAGTGAAGTCATTTTTTCAGTTATGTATGACTCTTTGTGACTCCATTTTGGGGGTTTTCTTGGCAAAGATACTGAAGTAGTTTGCCATTTCCTTCTCCAGGTAATTTTACAAATGAAAGAACTGAGGCAAACAGGGTTAAGTGACCTTCCCAAGATCACATAATTCTTAAATTTCTGAGGTTGGCTTTGAACTGAGGTATTCCTGACTCCAGGCCCAGTGCTCTATACACTGTACCATCTATCTTCCCTAGGAAGATCACATTCTGTTTTGAATATATTGAGTGGAGATACTAATGATACATTGAAATAGAGATGCTCAGAATTCAGTTAGAAATATGAGACAAAAGTCTTGGCAAAAGATTAAGAATGAATACACACACATATGTGGACATATACATATATAAACACATTTATCTAGATATCTATTCATTTTTTATATCTATCTACCTAGAAGGTATCCAAAAAAGACTTAAAATGTGATAAGACCTTTGGAATAATCTGTATATCCATGTATACATTCATGCAGTCTGTGTACACATGCATATGTACATGTACTATCAATAGGCAATCATGTGACTAAACTTTTGTGAAAATCAAATTCTCCCTAATAGTCCTTAACAATAAATAGACAAGCTTTGTACACAAACATATATGCTTGACATATTTTCATTTTTGGAGGCATGAAAATCAAGTCATGATATTACAAGGGATCAACAAAATGGAATGCAATACAAAAAGAAGAGAGTCCAAGACAGAACTGTAAGGGGACATTCAGAGTTAGAATGTGTGGAAAATAACCAACTTTGGGGACTGAGAAAGAACTGTCATATAATTGGAATCAATGTGAAAAGAAAGCAAATCCCCCAAAGCCATAGGACAATGGATGATCAACAAATAAAGTCAAAAACTGAATGGAGGCAAAATGGGCTAAAGAATGAGAAAAAAAGCTATTGGATTGGTGAATAGAGATAATTGATTGTTAATTGATAACTTTTAAGAGAGTAGTTTCAATAGAATATGGAGTCAGAAGTTAGACCATCAATGGTAGAGGAGTAAGTGGTTAGGGAAGAAAATAATATATTTAGGGGACTTTAGAAGCTTGCCTGGGAAAAGGCAGAGCAAGGGTAATAGTGTGAACAGAATCAATTGCAGAATGGCTAAATAAATTATGGTATATGAATGTAATGGAGTATTATTGCTCTACAAGAAATGATGAGCAGGCTGATTTCAGAAAAGCTTGGAAAAACTTATATGAACTGATGCTGAGTAAAGTGAGCAGAACCAAGAGAACATTATGCACAGCAAAAACACGATTATGTGATGATCAAATGTGATGGATTTGGCTCTTTACAACAATGAGGCAATTTCAATAATCTTGGAATGAAAAATGTCATGCATCCAGAGAAAGAGAACTATAAAGGCTGAATGTGGATCAAAGGATAGTATTTTCACCTTTTTTGATGTTGTTTTTTTCTTTGCTTTTATTTTCTTGTGTTTTTTTTCCTTTTTGATCTGATTTTTCTTGCACAACATGATGAATATGGAAATATATTTAAAACAATTGCACGTATTTAACCTCTATCAGATTGCTTGCTGGTTTGGAGAAGGGAAAGGGGGAGAGAGAAGGAGAACATTTTTGTAACATAAGGTTTTACAAAGGTGAATATTGAAAACTATCTTTGCATTTGGGAAAAATTTTATTAAAAATAAATGAGTGTATTGAAATAAATGGTTTTTTAAGCTCCAGGATTAGCTATGCTCAACTCCAAGTCCAACATTTTCCACTACAATGTAAATGCTTCTAATCATGTTCGAAGTACAATTGTTAACAGGTCATAATAAAGAAATGCCATGAAGATACACTCGACACAATGAAAACCAAGCTGGCCTTTGCCTTTCAATAAATAAAACAGTAATAAGGAAGTGAATTAATTGGAACAAAAAAATGTAGGAACTGAAAAGAGTAATACCTTCTAAAAATAATAATAGCTTTTTATTTTTCAAAATACATGCAAAGATAATTTTCAAATGAAAGTATATTTGCAAAACTTGTTTTCCTCCCTCCCACCCTTCCCTAGACAGCAAATAATCCAATATAGATTAAATAGGTACAATCTTTCTGAACATATTTCCACATTTATCATGCTGCATAAGAAAAAAACAGATCAAAATGGAAAAATAAGAAAAAATAAACAAGCAAACAATAACAAAGGTGAAAATACTATATTGTGATACACGTTCATTCTCCATAGAATTCTTTCTGGATGCAGATGGTTCTCCCCATCATAAGTCTATTGGAATTGTTCTGAATCAACTCACTGTTGAAAAGAGCCAATCCATCACAGTTGATTATCACATAATCTTGTTGTTGATGTGTACGATGTTCTCTTGGGTCTACCCATTTCACTTAGTATCAGTTCATGTAAGTCTCTCCAGGCCTTTATGAAATCATCCTGCTGATCGTCTCTCATAGAACAATAATATCCCATTACATTCATGTACCATAATTTATTCAGCCATTTCTTAATTGAGGAGCATCCACTCAATTTCCAGTTCCTTGTCACTACAAAAAGGCTACTACACATGTTCTTGTACATGCGAGTCTAGAGTAAAGTTTAACTCAACATTAAGTATTTGGGAGGCCTATATATGCTTGTACCAAACAGGAACAGACTAGTAGAGAAGGAAAGATGGAATATAATAGAGGAAAGAGGTGCTTAATGCATCAAACCCTAGAGTAAATGGGGAATGGAGTAAAAATAGAATCAAAGGTATAAGTAAAGGGTTTGCTCTTGAGGAAAAAAGAGGCCTCTATTTCCCTGGAAACTTGAAAAAAAGAAGAGGACAAATGAAGATGTAGAAGGTTTTAAAATAAGAAAGAAGGTGCACAGATGTCATAACAGCTGGTTCCAATTTTTCACTAAAGAAAAACAGGATAGCTACAGAAAGTATGGGAGACATTGGGAGCTTTAGAAGAATGGAGTTCATTGACAACAACCCATAGAAAAAGTATAATACAGAGTGAATGAAGTGATGATGAATGTGATGATGATGATGATGATGATGATGATGATGATGGTGATTTATACAGTAAATTCTTTAAGGTTTGCAAAGTGCTTTGCCAATATACTTTCATTTTATCCTTACAACAACCCTGGAAGATGAGTTATTATTAATCTCCAATTTATAGTTGAGGAAACTGAAGCAGACAGAAGTTAAATGACTTGATGAGGGTCATACAGCTAATAAGTGTCTGAAGATGGAATTAACTTCAGGCATGCCTGTCCTTAAGACCAATGCTCTACAGGCTGTATTATTATAAAATAATTGCTGTCCAGAAGTGGAAACTCAATTGAGCTTAAATAACAAATTTATTATGGACTCAGTCATTCTACTTACATGACTTCCTCCATTGATGTTTGCCATGTGAAGAAGATCATGACTGAATATGATGCTGAGCTGTTAACCAAAGATGCTGCCAAGGGGAGTATTTAGAAACCTCAACATAAATAAGAAAATTTAGGGGTGGGAAAAGTTTAAGGACAAAGATAATACATTCTACTTTTCATTTTGGCAAAGCATGAACATAACTAGGGAAATAAACTAGAAAAATCAAGAATAAATGATATTATATAATTGAATTAGTCAACTACGGTTTTAACTCTGATGGATGGAAAGTGAGACCATAGCAGAGGTGAGGGGTTAGAGAAGCAGAGAGAACTGAGGGACTTGAGAGCACAATATGGATAACAAATTGGTTCAGCCTTGATTTATAGATACAAGTAGAACAGACTATGTAAACTTCAGAGCTCAAGATCATGAAGGTGCTATACTTACAGTTTATGGTAAGATCTAAGATATGCACATGCAGAAGTTGCAGAGTGCTAGGTATATAGAGAAATTCTAGAAATGGCAGTGGGGAGCAAGAAGCAAATAAGTCTCCTTTTCTGATTTCATTATATGATGTGACATGAGAGAAGAAACAATCCATTTTAGAGAATACATCTTTTGTAGTTATTCTAGAAATATTAGCAATGTTGTTGTTTTTCTTTTGTTCTGGAAGAGGACCATAACATTAGGGAAGTGATGCCATGACATGTAAGTGAGTTGGATTTAAATGAGAGTGGGCTGTGCAAAGTCATCAACCTCACTTTCTCCTCCAGAGCCATCTGGGTCCAGAATTGGACAAGGATGGAAGTGTGAAGAGAGGTGGTGAGAGAGAGGCTTCTTTTCTCAGCAGACAGTAACTGAGAAGCAGGAAATGGAAGTTTGCCACTTGTGGGAGAGAAGACCAAGCTGCCTAGGCCCTGTACTCTCCAAGGTCCTGAAATGACTGTGAGTGGTCAAAGTTGGATATCAGATTTGTGGGCTTCTAAGTTTATGATGTCAGGGAGGCAGCATAGAATTAGAAAGGAGATTGAATCTAAAGCCTTAAGATTGGAATTTTAGTGATGTTCTGTTACCAGCATACCTTTGGCCAACCTTTTAAACTCTCTGAGTTTCAATTTCTGAATTTGTAGAATGGAAGAACTTAGCTTAGACCAGTGGTTCTTAACTGCTTTTTATTCTGTTGTTTTTGGTTTTGTTTGTTGTTTGTTTTGGACATGAATCCTTTTGGCAGTCTTGTAAAGTCTATGTACTTGTTCTTAGGGCAATGCTTTAAAAAAATAAAAATTATATAACACCACACAAGAGCTCTATCATCTATCTCTCTATCATCTACTATCTATCTATTTGTCATTTTTAATGTTTATATATCTCAGTTTAGCAACTCCTAGACTTGTTGATCTCTAAATTTCTTTCCAGCTCTCAATTTATACTTTTATATTCCTATACAGATTGTGACCTGTAGTTAGAGGTAATAGAAAATTTGGGGTGAATATTTGGAACTGAGAATATCTAGTGATCAGATTCCCAGTGCTGGACTGATCAGACATTTTACACATTCAAAAATCATTCATTCCATCTTCTCTGTGTCCTCAGAAACATTGGTCCTTCAATACCCCTGATTCCCAGGAGCCCAGGGTTGCTAATGATTCTAAGTTCCTAACATTGGCAAATTTGCTCTATATATTCAATCCCACAGAGCTAGACTGTCCTCTTACACAGCATCAAGATGGTGGAAAAGAGGTACTTAGAATATGAAATATGCCTGAGACACTCAGACTCTGGTAGTTTTAGAAATTATCTCCGATGACAGAGGATCATAGATCTAGAACTGGGAGGAACCTTGGAGGTTATCCAATACAACATTCTACAATCCTTCATTCTATAAGTCAGGAAACTTCTGTTTCCTGGAGGCTAAATAATTTGCACATAGTCATCCTCATATTATATATAAAATCTCTAGTCCTAAGCAACCCATGGTCAATATATCACAATAGAATGAATCAACAAACATATATTAAGCATCCACTATGTGGAAGATTCTGGGGGCAAAAAGGCAAAATGAAACTGTCCTTAATTTCAAGGATATTACATTATATTAGGGAGAAAACATCATTTACTACCACCATCAACACCTCCACCACTACCACTAGTACTACCACCACCACCACCAGAACCACCACTACTATTACTTATATAATGCTTTAAGGTTTCCAAAACATTTTATTTATGTAGCATTTTGCTACTTCTTGCTACTTCCCAAAAGTTGGTGGATGCTTCTGCCAGATTCTAGAAATACCCTATGGGTAACTCTTAACACTCAAATTCATAAGCTCCAGCAGGGTGTTTACCATTAGCAACAAGATTGTAAACACAATTATCTCTTAGTAAAAGCATTTACTAAGCTGCTAAAGGAAATATAGAAACTATAAAATATTCCTCCCCTAAGCCTAGAACACAGTATTCTGAAAATGCATCACTTACAGGAAGAGCAAGCACAAACTTAGAACATGATGATAGTGAGACACACTTGTATAGAAAATATGTGGCAAGACAACTCACACCTCTGCCAACAGACTTTGATAGTTTTATATTCCATATGGAATCATCAAGAAGCTATATCCCGGGTATGAGTGGTTAAGCTGGACTCCCAAGGTCTGCTTTATCCCACAATATGATTTTCACTTGTCAAAAGCCAACTGATCCCCTTCTCTGTTTCCAGAAGTTGCTCTATTGAATATCACTTCTTAACTGGAGAAATCTGTGTCCATGAACACTTCTGTGTTCCATATAGGATATAGTGTCTCCTAGTGTTCACATAACTGCTTTAAGATTATACATCTTGCAGGGGAGAAGAGAAAATTTCTCTGCTTTTGCTAACGGAAATATCTACCTGCCTACACTGTGTCAAATGTCAAAACAGAGACCAGAAATTGTGTCTCAAGGCTTGTTCCCAGATGGAACATTTATTAATGTTCATTACTAATATTAATGCTGGAAACTGAGTCTAGAGACTAGTTTTTGTTGTTGTTGTTTATTTAATCTAGCAGGAGAGCAAAAAGAATTACAATATTAAAAGGAAGGAAAGAAAGAGTGTAACTGGAGCACAAAATGGGGAATGCAGACTCAAGGATTATGAGAAGCTAGAGAATGTGGCAGAATGTCCCTTTTTCTGCTGAATGCATTACATATGGATTGTAAAGAAAGCACAAGATCTCAGTATCAGGAATCACAGAATTTAAAACTTGAGGGATCTTGAAGATTATCCCAATCTCATTTTTAAGAAATGATTAGAAAATGCCTTTTCTTATAACATTACAATCATTTCTGAATATATCTTTTTCTGGCTTTCTATCTCTTAAACCATCACACCTTGTAACAAAGATTAAAACAAAAGAAAAAGGGTAAGAAAAAGGAGTTAAGGGGCAGCTAGTTGGTGTATTGGATAGAGCACCAGCACTGAAATCAGGAGGACTTGAGTTCAAATCTGGCCTCAATATTTAACACTTCCTAGCTGTGTGACTCTGGGCAAGTCACTTAACCCCAATTGCCTCCAGCAAAAAAAGAAAGAAAGAAAAGAAAAAGTTAAAAAAATCAACAAATACAGAGTATGTAATATTCCATATGCATGATCTCCTGCCTCAAAAATGAAGGGAAAGAAGATCATTTCCTCACCACTTCTTTGGAACTAAGTTTATTTATTATACTTACACAATGTTCACATTTATTTTGTTGCAACTTCTAATTTGAAAAGCAAGAAAACATAGGAGTAGTGAGGGGATTGACTTCACCAAGATAACCTGAGTAAGAAGGTAGAAAATCAGAGATTTCATATTTAAATTGGGTTCTCTGATTTCAAACCTGTCCCTTGTTCCATCATTCTCCTGTAAATTCTTTTTAATCAGCACACGGCACTTTTGCTATAAAGTTTTCTCTCTCACTTCCTTTGTAACTAAGGAACAAGTTAAAGTGGGAAGAGAAAAATTGTAGGAGTTGAGGAGACTAAAAAACCAGCCTCCCATAATTTACTTACCTGAATATCTTATCTGAAGGCTGCTCTCCTAAAACCAAGTCAAATCCTCTTTGAAATATTGTATAAGGCCAAGGCCTAGAAGGAAAAGAAAAAAAAATACATACACAAACTGTTTGCTTTTCCACAGCAATTTGAGTCCCCCAAACCTTTAACAAGGTCTAAACACAATCTACATGCAAATTCCTCAGCTCACAACTCAAATCAGGTTTTTTCTAACTGCTCTCCTCATGACAATGAGGGCATACCACAGCCCTGTGAATTTAGACGTAATAAATTCAGTAATCATGATAATTTGGATGTGGGCTGAGCTGATGCCGACACTGAAAGTATTAAAATTATTGATTGGGGGCAAGGTGGGAGGGAAGTTGCTAAGCAAAGGCACATTAGAACAGAATGGCAGAAGAATCCTTATCTATCTCACAGCCAAACATTTTCAACCACTTTGAAGCTGCCATTTTCAGGAAAATAATTGATGGTGTCAATTAGCCCTTTGTCTAACGTGGAGAATGGGATGGATAAGTGACATCTCATTTATTCCATTGGTATCCATTAAATTCCAAGAAAATTATAGGAAAATAAAGGATGAAGCATGAAGGGTAGACACCTTATGAAGGATTTACAAGAGGATATGGAGAAAAAGTTTCATGCATGTTTTTTCCCATTAGACTGTGGGTCCATGTCTTTATTTCTGCACTCTTGACTCTTCTATTAGACTGCGCTTACAATGCCTTTGTTACAATTCCTTCCTCTGACCTTCATTACTTTCTCAATTTCCTTTTATGTTTTATCTTCTCCCATCAGAAAGTGAGCTCCATATAGTCAGGGATTTTTTATGTGTAGTTATATTCAAGCACTTAGCATGGAGCCTGACACATGGAAAGCACTTAACACATCTTTGTTGATTTGGACAATCTATTTGAGACTAGGGACTGTCTTTTGCTGCTCTTTGCATCCCCAGCACTTGGCACAGTGCCTGGCACATAGTAAGTATTTAATAAATCCTCGTCAATTGACAATTGACTGAATTGAACATAATGAAAAAACAGATGAACTATGATTTACATCTCAGGTGTCTATTGGAGGGAATACTCAGACTGATGATAAAATAAATTTATAAAAATATAGATGTAATTACAAATTACTTTTATTATTTCCTGAATAAATCATCTATGTGGTAATATTTTATTAGCTTAATTCATGTTCTTATATTCAAATGTAATACATTTCTATTTTGTCTAAAACAATATCTATAATTTCTCATTAATCCAAAGCATGGGTTTGGTTTCTTCTCCCTCTATCCCAGTTGGTGACAGTTCATTATCTATAGCTTTTTTAAGGCAAAGGCAACTGCAATCATTTGAGCAGGCTAAGTAAATCACTTAGAGCTCAACCCAACTTTAGCATTCAATCCAATGAGTTATTCAAGCGACTATCTGGAGAGGGTGCCCTTTGAACTGTTAGCTGTAGCTTCTGTGAATGAACAACACTTTTACCTGTCTGTTTGCTATGCTCCTAGAATTCAATTTAGAAACCCTGAGAGCAACCAGAATTGACTCATAAACAATACTAATGCTACAAACAACCACTATACCATGGGAAAAATTCCCTTCTCCTAATGTGTTTTTCATCCTTTCTTTGTGTTAGTTCTGTCCCATTTAGATGGTGAACTCTCCAAGCAGGGTTCACATTCAATTCTCTTTGCAGAGCGGAGCCTAATGCATTGCAGGTATTCGATAAATGTCTGGTATGATTCATAGTCAGGTCTAGAAATAAAAAGAAAAAAAGTGCCAATCTGATCATCTGAATCCTAGAAAACAGCGGTCAAATGGAGCAGCTCAGATTGTGTCTAAGGTAGGCAAGATCCCATTTTGTTCATGTTAACAATTTCAGAAATACACACTAGTTTTGGGTTTTCAGGTCACCAGAATTACATGCATTCAAACTAATTCCTAGACCAGATGTCATTAAAATTAATTTCTGTTTTTTTTTTCTGCTATGGTATCCCATGGGGGGGGTTAAATCTCAGAGTTGGTATATAATCTAAGTCTGGAATTGCAAAGCTCAAGCTCAGTGTTGGGAGGTTTTTTATACACACATACACCCACACACACAAAACTCTTCCCCCCCTCTCTCTTTCTTTCTGTCTCTCTTTTTCTGTTTCTCTCTCTTTCTGTCTCTCTCTCTCTCTGCCTCTTTCTATTTTTCTCTCTCACACTCATACTTTTGCTCATGACCTCAAAGTGATTTTTATTCTCGGAAAAGTACTTTGGCTAATATTTAGGAGGTTTAAGGTTCCATGTAAGTGTTTAGGCTAACAATACATAGAACAGAGGATAAAGTTTTTCTGTTTTTTTTTTTCCCACCAGACCGAAAGGAAGGAAAAGGAATTACTTATTTATATAGAACCTACTATGTGCCAGGCATAGTGCTAAACACTTCTCAAGCTTATATAAATAATGAAGCCAATTCCTTTTTTCTCTGGGTCTCCAGGAACTATCTAAAGTTAGAACTATCTCTATAAAAAGATAGTATTCAATATTCAGTCAGCCTCTTCCTTCTGGTGATCCCTCACTTCCCTGGGGCCTAGACATTAATTTCCAAACCTATAATACTAGTTGAGGGCCACCTTAGTGTTCTGTTATTTTTGTTTGTCCTTCTTTCTAAAAGAGGACCATGACATCAGGGAGGTAATGCCATGATATGCAAATGAATCAGAATTTGGTCCAGTGGCCAGGTAGCTATCAGAATGACTGGAGATAATCCTGGATGAAATAAGAGACCTTGGCCTTTTTAGGCTAAGGTCTTCAACAGGGTTCAGTTTGATTCCCAATCAGTGATTGAGGCTAGGTAGGAATTGAGACAAAGAATCTTCTTTTTTCAACTAGTCCAAAAAAAATTTTAAATAAATAAATGAATCTGGGAGGAAAAGATCTCCAAAATTTCTTGCCCAAGCAGAAATGACTGCTATTTACATTCAATCTGAGTTAATCAGGACCTAAACAGTGACCAAAAGGGGTTTGGCCTAGGACCTATTGGTAGACAATTTGAATCAGATTGTTTTTGGCTTAAGGCCTAATCCTTAAGAAAGAAGTCTAGCCCGTAAAGCACAAGATATCTTAGAAGGCTTCAGAGGTGCAAAAGAAAAAAAAAACAATGCTCTTAAGAGCATCTTTAGATAACAATATGAATATCCTATCTGAACAGAGGGAGGATGGAAGGGAGGAAGGGAGGAAGGAAGGAAGGAAGGAGGAAAGAAGGAAGGAAGGAAGGAAGGAAGGAAGGAAGGAAGGAAGGAAGGAAGGAATGGAAAGAGAAAAGGAGGGAAAGAGGAAAGGAGGGAAGCAAGGAAAGAAGAAAGCAAGAGAGAAAAGAGGGAGGGAAGAAAAGAAGGAGGAAGGGAGGGCAGAAAGGAAGGAGAGAAAAAGGGAAGGAAGAAGGGAAGTAAGGAGGGAGGGAAAGGAAAGAAGGGAGGGAGGAAGGAAGGAACAGAGAGAGGGTGGGAGGGAAGGAGAAAGGAAAGGTCAAAGAAGACCATGACATCAGGGAGATGATGCTATACTATGCAAATGAATAGAATTTAAATGAGTGAGGGTCATGTAAGGTCACCTGAGTTAATATTATTAAATAGTCAAACAACCCTTCCTTTTGGTGAAATCCAGAGTCCTCTAGGCATCTATATAGCTCTACCCTGGCTATCTCCTTACCAAAGTGAAAACTAAACATAAAACTGGGTTTGATAAAGTCATCTTTCATATGCCTCCTTCCAAAAGAAAACAAAAAAAAAACAACAAAAAAAAAACTAAACTAAACTAAATACTATAGAATATATAATGTCCATTATTAGTGAGGAGCACAATGCAAGTCAGCTTCCCCATATGATGACTCTGAACCTTGCTATTCCTCAATCTAACTTCTTGTCCAGGAATTCCTCTCACCTGTTCCTGCCTCTTGCTGTTGTAGTTTCTGATACTATGGACCTCCTTCTTCATATGGACCACCTGGTTCCTCGGAGGGGTCTCACATAGGAATGGGTTTCCTTTACTCCTGCAACATGTTTATGCATCCACAGCATAACCTCATCTTTTTTTTTTTTTTTTTTTGCTTTTTAGTTTTGTTTCTTTCCCTCTAATTTTCCTTGTAAGGTCCCCATAGGTAAAACTCAGGGACTCCTAAAGTAGCAGTAAATACATTATCCTTAATGTACTGTGAGTGGACAAAAATTACCTAAGGCAAGTGTGTAGTTTATATGACATGATCAATGCCTGAATAATGTCTTAAATGTGGTGCCCATGGGGATATTTAGATCTCGTAGAAGGGGATATCTTCAATGTTGAGCTAAGGCTTCCTATTCTCTAATCTTGTTAAATTTAACAGTGAGTTAACTTTGATCAGCTTCTTCCTAGATGCATCCTCTATAGGAGTAAGTCACACTGCCCAAAGTGTAATTGTTAATGATGATGACAAAAATAAACGTCTATGAAAGAGATGGTATATCAGACCATTAAGACAGGCTTATTAAGCACTGATCTGCATGCTGTTTCCTTAAAGTTGCTGTGTAGATCAAGATAGATATGGACCCTGCCTTTCAGGAGCTCCCAATCCAAGAAAGGCAACTGAGATCCAAACATAAAAGAGCTAAAGAAAGCTCTAAGAGGATAGGGAGAACAAACCCTCAACTACCTCACAGATTTGCTAATTAAATGAACCAAAAATAAACAAATACTCTATTAACAGTTACAAGGGAAGGGATAAAAGCAAGTTGTGGGGTGACAGATAAATGGAGAGACTGCATGTTGCATGTGTATATAGGAAAGGAAAGGGCAGGCCAAGAGAGCCATTCGTGACCTCCCTTTGTACTGATCATGGAATGTTTTATGGATAAAACAGGGTTATACTGCTATAAATGCTTAAATGAAAATAGGAAGAAATCAAATTTTATGATTATATCAGTAGATGGAGGAAAGTGCCCATGATAGAGTGAAATACTCATTTATATACTTCCTTAAAAGGCATAGAAATAGAAAGATCTTTTTTTGTAAAATAACAAATAAAGTATCTTTCTGAAGCATATAATTTCACATTATATGCAAATTGGAAACAATAGAAGCTTTAAAATAAATGCCTCTGTAAATCAAGGCTGACCCCTTTCACTATTATTACCCATAAATCTAAAAAAATGCTAATAATAGTGATTAGACAAGAGAAATATATTACAGGCATTAAAATAAGAAAAAAAATGTAAAAAGATAAAATCACCCCATTTGCTTAAGACATGATAGTTTACTTAGAAAATTCTAAAGAGTCAACAAAGAAACTGAGACAATTCATAGCTTCATTAAGGAAACTGGAAACAAAATAGAGCCACAAAATCAAAAGCATTTTTAAAAAAAGTAATAGTAAAAGAAGCTGCTAGGTGTTTCAGTGGATAGAGCACTGGCCCTCAAGTCAGGAAAATCTGAGTTCAAATCCAATCTCAGACACTTAATATTTACAAGTTTAATTCTTCTTGCCTCGCCAAAAAACAAAGCAAAAACAAATAACAAAATAAAGTAATACTAAAAACCAGGATAAATTAGGGGGAAAGTCTCATTTAAAATAATTTTTAAAAAGCATTAAAAAAATTCAGCATAGTCCTACATCTCACATCCCATAACAAAATAAGGTCAAAATGGATACATGATTCGAGCATAAAGGCTGATAACATAAGCAAATTAGGAGATCAAGGAATAGTTTACCCATCAGATCTTTGGAGAAGGGAGGAATTTTTGACCAAAGAAGAATGAGAGAACATTATGAAAGGCAAAATGGACAACTTCAAGTACATTAAATTAAAAAGGTTGTATGTAAATAAAACCAATAGAAACAAGATTAAATGGGAAGTACAAAGCTGGGAAAAATCTTTATAGCCATTGTTTTTGATAAAGGTTTCATTTCTAAAATATATAAAGAACTGTGTAAAATTTATAAGAATGCAATGCATTCTCCAGTTGATAAATGGTCAAAGGATATGAATAGATAATTTTCAGATGATGAAATTAAAGTCATTTATAGTCCTATGAAAAAATGCTACAAATCACTACTGATTAGAAAAATTCAAATTAAGACAACTCTGAGATAGCACCTCCCACCTCTCAGATTGGCTAAGATGATAGGAAAAGATAGTGACAAATGTTGGAAGGGATGTGGAAAACTGGGATATTATTGGTGGAGTTATGAAATCATTCACCATTCTGGAGAGCAATTCATTACTATGTTCAAAGGACTATCAAACTGTACATATCTTCTGACCCAGCAGTGCTGCAAAGGGTCAGTATCCCAAGGAAATCATAAAGAAGGAAAAAGGACTAATATGTGCTAAAATGTTTGCAGCATCTCTTTTTGTGGTGACAAAGAATTGGAAAATGAGTAAATGTCCATTATTTGGGGAATGTATGAATAAGATGTAGTATGTGAAGTCAATAAAATGTTATTCTTTTAAAAATGATTTGAGAAAGGCTTGGAATTGATGCTGAGTGAAATGAGCAGAACCAGGAATACATTGTACACAATAACAGCAAAAATGTGTGATGATCAACTATGAAAGACTTGGTTCTTCCCAGTGGTTCAATGATGCAAAGCAATCCCAATAGACTTTGGACAGAAAATGCCATATGCATCCAGAAAGAGAATTACTGAAATTGAATGTAAAACAACATATGCTATGTTCACTTTTTTTTGTTTTTGTTTTTTTCCCTCTCCCAAGGTTTTCCCCCTTTATTCTGATTTTTCTTTCCCAATGTGATTCATAAAACAATGTATATAAAAATAAATATTCTGGGAAAAAAAACAAAAAAAAATTGGGATCTGTTGTACCATGGCACATCCAAGATGTTTTCTTACACATATATATGTGTATGTATATAGATAGATAGATAGATAGATATCTCTCTACATATATATTATATATGCTTATAAAGTACTCCTTAAAAACAATAAATCAAATAAGTGGAAGCATCTTTAGTATTTATGACCAACTCACTCCAAAATAATAAAAAAAAAAATGATAGAACATAAAATACAGGAGTCAATGTGGTACAGGGGAAGATATTTAGACTTGAAACCAGAAAAACTTGGTTTAAAGCCTCAACTTTGGTACATAATGGCAATATGGCCTTATACTCTCTTGGGAAGGGTAAAAGAGAATGACAGGGAGAAATTTTTGGAATATGATGTTTTAGCAAAAGTGACTATTGAAAACTATCTCTGCACGTATCTAGAAAAATAAAATACTATTAAAATATAATTAGAAAAATTTTAATAAAGTAAATATAATACAACTTAGGTAGTTAATTTGTGTTTAAATCAATATATGACCAATTGAAATATGAAATAGAGTAGATCTAATACTCTAACCTACTCTTTAAGGTATTAGTTGAAGAAAAAACCAACTTATATTGATAGAGGGTTCCTCATCTGAGAGGAATCACAAGTTCAGTCCATATTACAATAAGTCTGAATTAATTTATAGCTGTATTATTATATTAATAATCTGTGAAGGAGATTTAAGATTTAAGGTAAATAAAAATGACATTTATTGAAAGGAAGAAAAAATCCCTAAAATTTCAAGGAAAATAATAGGAATACCCTCCTCCACACTGCCCTTGCAATGAAGGAGCAAGACATTTCTAGACTTCAGATCACAGTATAATGCAAATTCTCAACAAGAGTTTTTGGTATTGGTTTAAAAATAGTAGTTAACTATAAGTATTTAAAGAAATATAACTGGGGGGGAGGACCAGACAACAAGAACATAGCCCCAATAATGTATGCAATATTCTCTGCCAACTGCCCATTCATTGAGGTAAAATTTGAGGAGCCAGCTTCTTAAAATGTGTGTGTGTGTGTGTAGGCCTCCATCTCTTTCTTGTTCTCTCCTTGCTTCTCCTTTTTCTCTTCCTCTTCTTTTTTCTCTTATTCCTCCTCCTCTTCCTCTTCTTCCTCCTTCTTCTCTTCTTCCTTTTTCTTCTATTCTTCTTTCTTCTTCTCTTCCTCCTCTTTCTCTGCCTTGAGCTCCTTCTTTTTTTTATCTCTGTTATTATTTTGCCCTCATCTTAAGTGAATGAGCATAAAAGGCAAAAAAACATTGCATCACAACTTTGTGACCTTCAAAAGGTTGGAAGCATTATCAGTGGTCTCCTTAACAAATGATGCTATAAGGAACAAGTCACTAAACAGACAGGCAGATAGGCACAAAGCACAAGCCTAGCACTGAAATGACCCACTAGCCAAAACACTGTATTTCACTAGCAAGGGAGTGATTCATTCATTGGCCATATCACATCCAACTATGAACTTGGGAACACCTAGTGGCAACTACATTACATCTGAGGTACTTTAAATGTGAGCATGTAGAGGAGAGAGTGAATTCCTAGTTCTAGGCAATTCTACTATACTTCAATCTTATATATATATATATATATATATATATATATATATATATTTAGCAGAGGCAATTGGGGTTAAGTGACTCACCCAGGGTCACACAGCTAGGCAGTGTTGTGTCTGAGACAAGATTTGAACTAAGGTCCTCCTGACTTCAGGGCTGATGCTCTATCCACTGCGCCACCTAGCTGCCCCTTAACTATACATTCTTAAAAAATATTTCTTCATTAATTGATAATCGGGAGATGGACTGAATAATATTTGGGTGAATATATGACAGTGAATTATGGGTGAAAACAGTGGAAAATTTCCTTGGAAGTAGAGACAAGGAGGGAGAACACAAGTTCCAGCTGGCTATATGATGGGTTAGTTTAAGCTGAACATGGGAAATAGCAGACAGGTAATAGACTGAAAACAAACAAACAAAAAATTCTCAAGAAATAGCTTTAAGATTGTCATTTATAGATTCCCAATACAAAGTCTTATATTTTCTCTGTACCTTAATTTACTAATAGGTAAATGGGTACATTTTGTCTATGTTGTTCTTAAGGACAAAATTGATATATCCTAGTTTCATATAATTACTTCAAACTCAATACACCCCCAAAAAACTCCCTCCTTCATAAACAAATGCCCCATTTATCTCATAGACATTATCATCATCCAGTCACTTCAAATCACAACTTTGGTGTCATCCTTGACTTTTCACTCACATTCAGCTTTTGTATTCAATCAAATACCAAATCTTAAAATTTCTGTCTGAAAAACACCTCTCACTTTGGGGTCCATTTATTTACTCACATAACCACCATGCTGTTCTAGGTCTTTTATAGCCTCTTATCTGAACTAATAAAATATTCTAATTATTTCTACGCCTCCCCTCTCCAATCTGTCCTTCACATAGCTCCCAAGGTAATTTTCCTAAGGTGCTACTCTGACCATGTCATTGAGGGCCCAGTGGCTCCCTAATAACTTGACTAGGATCAATTCTTACTCCTTATTTTGACAGTGAAAGTCCAGTTATAGTCTTACTTTCCATACTATTTCATATGACTCTCTTTCACACATCCTACGTTCTAGACAAATTGGCCTTATTCTTCATTATACAGAGTTTCATCTCCCATCTCTGTGTTGCTAACTTCCTCATCTTTGTCTCAGCTCAAGTATCACCTTGCGTATGAAGCTTTTCTTGGTCCCCAAGCTGTTAATCCCTACCACCCACCACACCCTTAAATCATCTTATATTGATTTTCTGTATCTTTTGTCTGTATCTATACAAAGAATTGCAGAGAATGAGAGTGAGAACAGCACAGAAGAAAAATCAAGGTGTGATACATATGTGTGGGCACATATTGTCCACAATCCTCCTGAATGCAGCCTGAACCAAATTAAATTGTAACTGAGAAATATTTAACAAAAAGATAAAAAATAATGAAACTTATGACATTCATATGTGGTTTTCTAAGTTAATATACAGTCTATATGGATCCTTATGTATGGTTAATTGCCTTCATTTCTATCTCAGTTGGATACTATTGGTTTAGAGCTCAAGAGCACGCCTTGAAGCTTGGAAAACCTTCATTCATGTCTCACATCGGAAACCTTACCACTAGGAAAATCACAATCTCTAAGTTCTTTTGGTCTGTGCTGTCAGTTTCAAATAGAAACAGAGTCCTGCAATTATTAACTTAGAAAACTACAAATCAACATCAACCAAATTGTATTTTTATCTACTTCTTAAAAAACATTTACCAATTAAATTTCCATATGTCTCTGGGTGGCTCTCACTTAGTGAGCTGGCCATGAGCTATGAATCTGACACCTCTGCTCTAGACCATTCTCCAACACTGTAAATTGCAGAGAAGGTGCTCTATCCCAGTATACAATCTTCTATTCTGGACTATAACTAGGGTTATTCAAAATTGGATCTGGGAGCTTTGCTGGAAAAATAAAATACTATTTACAAAAAAGAGTGCTCACCTTAATAGTAATAGCCACTATAGTAGAACCTTCTAAATAACTAAATTACTAAGTTGTTATATAAAGGGGGAGGCACAATAGCACTATTGATGTTTGCAATGGAAAACAAAGTTTTCTAGGCATTGGGTACCATCTATTGACTGTTTAGCATAGTATCAGACACATGGCAGACTACTTTCCCTATAGTTCTACCCTTTGAACTCTGCTGCTAAATATGTAAATACATACATATATATGTATACATAAATAAGTACACAAACATTTATATATATAGTAACGAAGGTATAAGAATACTTTGATCACGTTTGGGATAACATTTGGACTTTCTTCTGAATCTTCTTCCTATTAATTATCTACTCAAGTATATCTTCTTAGTTTAGGAAACTCAACAGGGCAAGACAAAGTTGGAATATAAATTTCAACTATTAATTTACTCAGATTTAAGAATGAAAAACTACTAAAGCTATATTATGGTATTTCATTGTGGCATGGAGTTAGGTTTTAAAAGACTATATCCATGGAACACAAACTTTGCTATTGATAAGCAAAATGGTATAGTGGCTTGAGTAATGGCCTCAGAAGAACTGGAGTCAAATACTACTCCACATATCTACATATATATATATATATACATATATGTACATATATAGTATGTATATATATATACATGTGTGTATATATATATGTGTATATATATATACATATATATATATATCATCTTAGCAAGTCAATCTACTTCCTTGTTCCTTGAGAGCAGAACTATCATTTGCCTTTCTTGGTATCCCTAGTGCTTAGCATAGTGCCTAGCATATAGTAGGTGCTTAGTAAATACTTGTTGACTTATTGAATTGGGATTCATTTTCCTCTTCTATAAAATGAGGCAGTTGAACTACACTACTATGAAGGATTTTGATCATGGCCTTACTAAAAGACCAGATATATGTCATCCAAGGTGAAACTTAGCCCAGTTTGGAGAAGCTCAGCAACAAATAGCTGTTTCCTAGACCAAATGAATATTTTCAACCCCAGCAATTTATAAATTCCAACTACAAAGGCCATGAAGGAATTCTGATCTGTATTGGTGAACACTACATGCAAAGGGATGAAATCACAAATCCTTGAAGCATAAAAAATAGAGTTATAGAAGGCTCTACATTCAGATAAGCCCAGACCCTGAAGATTAGCTCCTAAACAGGCTTTCAGTTGCCAAAGATTTCTCAGACAAATCCTAACATCCCAACAGCAGAATTCCTCTTGGATCTGCTATTGTGAGCAGCAAAGGAATCTGTGGCCTAGAGATATATTCAGCTGAAAGGGAGGCCATGCAGTCAGAGAGAAACAACACAAAGTGGACATGCTGAGCACTGTTAACAATCTTCAACCTGCCTCTTTCTCTTCTGGTCTTGAATGTATCCCTACATTATTCTCAGAGTTCTCCCTAACTGCTCACCCTTTAGATACATTCCCCATTACTTTTAACTCTACTTCCTTCCTATAGAGAGTACTTTAGACATAAAATCTCTTCCCTCTATAATTCCGTCTTTGCAGTCTTCAGAACCCCTTAAAAAAAAAAGTGCTTGAAGCACAGTGCTGACCATGAGACTGTCCTGCTCAAGAAGCTATCTATGGCTTTCTATTACTTCTCTCATAAAATGCAAATTTCTTGGCTTGGCATTTAAAGTCCTTTGCAATCTGATTCCAGCTTCCCTTTCTAGGCTTATTCACAAAATGTCTCTTTAGATATATATTTATATATATTATGCATATATATAACATATATAATAGACAAACTGATCTCTTTGCTGTTCTCTGTATGACATTTCCTTTCTCAACATCCATAACTTTGTACACTATGTCCCTCATGTTTAGAATGTTTTTCCTTTTCATCTCTGCCTCTTGGAATCCTTAGTTTCTTGAAAGTCTAAGTAAGAGTTACTCTCTGTGAGTTTTTCCTATCTCCCTTCCTTTTTCAGTGTCTTCCTCAAAATAACTGCATTTACTTTGTGGAGATTGTGTTTTAACTTATTTGTGTATATCCTCTTCTCCTTCAGTAAATTGTAAGTTATCAAAGGGCAAGTCAGAGCTTTGTACAGTGCCTACAATACTATAATTTCTTAATAGATCGGATTGAATTGAACTGGATTTTGAGCCTGTTGCTGTGGTTTTCAATGCTGGTCTATACTAACATCAGTCATGTCCACTTTTCAAAGAATAGATTTTGTCCTCTCTAGCTTCCAGCTGCCAGAAGAATTTTAGGAGTATGTAATCTAGACTCTGTCAAGAACATCATGAAAACCTACCTAAAGTTGAACAAACTCAGGAGATAGCTAATCTGGAATGAGAATGTAAAGCAACTGTTTCTAACCTGGTCCCAGATTCACAGAGGGTTGCTTTTTTGATTGAAACTCAGTTGTAACTTCTCACTGAAAGGGAATAATGGCATTGAGTTTAAGACTGAGAGCACCTAATTATTGTATTTTATATATATATATATATATGGTTATAAATAGTTATGTATATATGTATACATACATACATTGATACACACACACACACATGTATTATATACTAAATTATAGAAACTGGAACTTGGAGCTTCTGGGTATGGTGAAAACAGGGATGGATTTGGAGCCAGGTTACCTAAATTCTAAACTTGGCATTGTCACTGAAGAATATGTTTTATGGGGCACTTAAGAATATATTTAATGGGACAGCATGGTGATACAATGCATAGAGCAGAGAGGCTTTGGAGTCAAGAAAAACTGAGTTCCAGTGTGGCCTCAGCTACTTATTCTCAGCTTAATCCTATTTGCCTTAAACTAAACAAATAAATAAATAAGGAGATGTGATCTTGGCTTAGTCACTTCTCAATAGGTCTCTACCTTTCTCATCTATAAAATAAGAGAATTAGGACTAACTTTTAAAGTTCTTTCTAAGCTCTAAATCCCTAGTACTCTAAATAGGAACTAGTAAGTGTGGGGAGGAAGGAGAGTGGGGTTTCACACTTTTTATCTGGATTGGAATAGCTGGATTTGTAGGCTCTTCCAGCAGAGAAGATTAACTTCTTTGTTTCACTCCAGGGAGATTTTTACCAGATAAAGAAAGTGGTGAATCCCCTTCCTCATGGAGAATATTTTATCACTAAGGGGATTCTTTTTTTTTTTTTTACCAGTAATTATTTATTTTTTTCTTTTCATACCTTGGGGCTCCCCATTCAAGATGGAGAATATTTTAAAAAATTAAAATAACACATCAGTAGTCAAGTGCAGTCAGATCTATTTAAGCCTCCCTCTGTCTGGCATGAGATGGAATATCTTGTGGAAGCAAAGTTCTAAACCTGCTGTGTAGCATCTCTCACTGCATCCTATAAGTGATGTGCTGTGTATGATGTTTAGAGGTAATTGGAAAACTCATAACAGGATATTACTCTTCCTCACCTTGGAGGTACAATTTTTTTGGTGGAGGATTATGTTGGTTGGGGGATAGGTGGCAATTTATTTTAGCTAATATTTCTAAGGGATAATCATTTGGTTCCATAGATATTCAGAATTCAGGAAGATGCAGGGGAAGAGGCTAATATCATACTATGTGCAGATAAGCTAAATGTTTAGCCGGGGGAATGGAAGAAAAGACTAGAAATGGGGGGGACTGGCAAATGTTTAACAACCAGCTGTCCAGGAAAAAAAAAGTACACAGGACACTTTTAAGTTTAATGCATATTTGTAACATTTTTCTCCATCATGTTCTTAAGCTTAGAAACAAAACAACAAATCATTTTCTAAATTGTAAAAGCTCATAATAAGATATAAGAATTGTTTCTCTCAAGCTAGTAAGAGCTGGCTCTAGCATACTGTCTGTGTTTATACTTATTGAGAGAGATGGGTCATAACAAAAGCTCTTCAAAAATTTGAAAAGATTTCATGTGCAGCAGAGATTAGATTTTTTCTGCTTAGCATCAGACACATAAATGGTAGATGGATGTAACAAGCAAATTTTGGCTTTATGGAAGGAAGAGACTTTGTAAAAATTAGAGCCATTTAAAAGTAGAATGGAAACAGTAAGAGCGTATTGTCCCTTACCAGGAGTCTTTAAGCAAAAGCTAAATGACCATTTCATTCTTCAGTTAATAAATGATCAAAGGATATGAATAAGCAGTTTTCAGAAGAAAATAATTTAAGCTACCTATAGTCACAGAAAAATGTTCTATATCACAATTGATTAGAGAAATGTAAATTAAAACAACTATGAGATATCACCTCAAACCTATAGAAATAGCTAACAAATACAGCAAAAAAAATGTTGTAATTACCATGTATTAGACTTCCTGCCATCTAGGGGAGGAGGTGGGGGAAGGAGGGAAAAATTTGGAACAGAAGGCTTTGCAAGGGTCAATGTTGAAAAATTACCTATGCATATGTTTTGCAAATAAAAAAAACCCTTTAATTAAAAAAAACAAAGAAAGAAAATGTTGGAGGTGATGTGCAAAAATTGGGACACTAATTCATTGCTGATAGATTTTTGAACTAGTGCAAACATTGTGAAGAATAATTTGGAACTATACCCAAAGGGTTATAAAACTTCACATATTTTTTGACACACCAATACTTCTATTGTCTATCTCAAAATAAATAAAAAAGGGAAGAGGATCTATTTGTACAAAAATATTTTTAGCAGTTCTTTTTGTGGTGGCAAACAATTAGAAATCAAAGGAATATCCATCAATTGAAGACTGGCTAAACAAGTTGTAGTATTTGTTGTTGTTTCTCCAAGGGGACCATAACATCAGGGAGGTGATGTCATGACATATGGATTTAAATGAGGGAAGGCTGTGAAAGGTCACTTGCCTCACTTTCCCCTCCAGAGCCCTCTGGGTCCAGTGATCAGATATAAAATCAGGACAATTGGAGATGGCTCTGGATACAATGGGAAACCTTGGTCTTTTTAAGCTAAGGTCTTCAACAGGACTCAGAAAGATTCTGAGCTCAGCACACTATTCACTGTGTCACCTAGGTCTCTAGACATCTGAATAACATAACTAAAGGATGAATTGAAAAGAAACTATGTCTTAGAAAAGTCTTTTGGTGTTTAGATCAAAAGCATTTCAAAGGAGGAATATGACTGAAATTAAGCCTACCTAGCTGTGATTTATACATGGGCTATCTATATTGATTAGGGGCACCTGGTTATAAGGCGAATAGAGAAATAATATATGCATAATATTGGTACATTGGTGTAGTAGAAAGAACACTGCCCTGGGATTCTCACTCACTAAAGTTCTAATCCCAGGTCCATCACTAACTTGTGTACAAGACTCTTTAGAGAAGTCATTTAACCTTTCTAAGACCCACTTTCTTGAATTCTGATTCCTTCCCTTTCAAACTGTGAGATCCTGAGTGAGTAACCCACATAATCTCTCTGAGCTGCAATTCCTTCATCTCTTAAAATAATACTTGTATTTTATAAGTTTTTTTGTAAGGAAAAAGTATTTTTCAAACTTCAAATTACTATCAAGTTGTTGTGTTTTTATTGTTGGGTTTACATAGGCTTGAATTTGATTTCAAGTAAAAGTCCCCATAAAAGTCAAAGATCAAATATTTGGCAATTGTGAAATCAGCATCAATCTTACCTGGCTGAGGACATGCTCTGTTTGGGCAGAGAGGGCTAGGAAGGGTAGTGTTGCAGTGGACAAAATAAGGAACTTAAGTAAACAAGCCATGAATATGGGTTCCACCTCTGCCACTTAGTAGGTATATAATATTGTAGAAGTCACTTACCCTCTCTTAGACTTCCATTTCTTTCTCTATCATATTATTATAATGAACATGCAATAACAACTTCAATGAGTAGGATTATTGTATGAGTCAAAGGAAAAAATAGATAAAAAAAATCTCTTTCAACTCTCATGTGGATGTGAGGAATTGTGTATCACTGATGGCATTGATTTATGAATATTATTAAGGTACTCCAGCAATATGAAGCTGAAACCAAAAGGTTAGGCTTTTGCAATACCACTTATATTGTTTTCTTTGATTGCAAGCTGCCAGGAGGGCAAGTGTGGGTGCAAACAATGATGGATTGGGACAATTTTTTAAAATACCCCAAAGAAGTATAATGAAGGAAGAGAAAATTTGGGCAGATGAGAACCAGAGGTCACCCAAGATTGGAGCTGGCAATGGTATACTAAGCAGATCAGAGTCATAGAATCCTAAACCTAGAAGATCTTAAAGATAGTGGATTGCAAAACCCTGGCTAATGTATAATATTATTGACATTGCCCTCAACTGGCTTCCAAGTTCCACCCCAGTAACTAATACCCTTTCCACCCACTTACATACCATCTATTTTGTATGCTACTTATGCCCAGGTTCCTGGCTAGAATGTAAGCTTCCCAGAGTCTAGCACAGTGCCCAGCACATAGCAGATGCTTATAAATGCTCAACCATTGATTTATCAATTAGTTATCCAAGTCTCTCCTTGCACCATCTCCAGTGTTTGAGTGCTTTAAGAATTCAGAATCTAACAAAGGAGTATACGAACATTTCTAATAATCAAAAAGTTGCTATTTTTATTTAGAAGGAAATCTCCCTCTCTATATTTCCAAAAACTGATACTAATTTTACCCTCTAGGAGCAAACAGAGTAAATTTCTTCTGCACAACAAGCTATCCAGTGCCTGAAGACATCTCTCTTGTCCTGCATCTTTCCCTTCCTCTTCAGGTCTTTCTAAACATCTCCATTTTTTTTTTTTTTTTGCTAAGGCAATTGAGGCCAAGTGACTTGCCCAGGGTCACACAGCTAGGGAATGTTAAGTGTCTGAGACCAGATTTGAACTCAGGTCCTCCTGACTTCAGGGCTGGTGCTCTAACCACTGTACCACCTAGCTGCTCCATCTCCATTTCTTTTAACTAGTCCTCAAAGACTATAGTTTCAAGGTCATTTTTGGCCACAGTATAGTAGCAAGGCATGATTTCTAGTGAAAGAACCTGGTTTTGAATTCTGGCTTTGCTAGCTACCTGTGTCACTTTGAACAAGTCATTTGTCATTCTGGGCCCTCAACTTCTTCATTTGTATAATGAAAGTGTTAGATCAGAATCCTAGGGAATCAGCTCAAATAGGCTGTTGAGAGCTGATTGTCAAATTTTCACTGTGAGCACTTACACCTGGGAAATTAACAAGGACTACAAATCAGTACTTGATTTATTGTTTGGGTGATTGTCTAGACTTGAGAAAGTGATGGAGAAAATGTTAATAATGTAAATTCAATGTAAAAGTGTGTCCTGCATATATTATTGAGAGCTGGTCATTAAACATTTACCAGCACACCATTGGACTAGATGATTTAAGTGTCTCCTATTTCCACATACCATGAATCTAAGTCACCGTCCTGATTCCTCTCTCCAAAAAACAAAAAACAAAAAACAAAAAAATATAGGTTGTCAACATTCCTTCTAAAATTAGGATTTTCTACAAAGCAAACTAAAAATTGTAAAAAAAAATGCTTAAATTGGAAAATGATTTTTAATATTAAATTTCTTTAACATGAAAGAGTAGATATAGATATGTGAAGAGGTCAACAAAGTTAAAGTTGATAGCGGATATTATAAAGCAAAATAAAATACAAAGCTCTGTGATTAATGGATTATCAAAATCAAAATGGATTACTTAGAAAAAGAAGAAGTAGGGTTAGTCACATGGCACGGTGTCTGGAGTCAGGAGAACTTGATTTCAAATCTAGCCTCAGACACTTATGACTTCTATGATTCCAGCTTGAAAGAAAAAGGATTAGCTCACTTTAAAGGGAAAATATTAAACCAGCATAGAAAAAGCCTAAAGATACATTGATGATGAAGTCCTCAGTGATGATTATTTGAGGCCCTCTGAATCTGGGCAAAAGAATGTGACTCCTCCAAAGAACTAATGAAAGTAGTGGGGCAAAAGGCTAATTAGTCCCTAAAAAGTGAATCTAAGATCATTGATAAAAGGGTAACTAATAAAGGATAGCTAATAAAATTGGTGTCTTCTATGTCTTTTGTATTACAGAATTTTATAAACTCCAGCTTCTTTAAGTGTGGGTTGCAACCACATGTGGGACCTCATACTCAAATGTGGGGGTCACTAAATTATGATTTATTATTAGTAAATGTTTTATTTTTATACCTATTTTATAGGCCTATACAGACCCATATGGGGCAACATAACGATTCTTGGGTAAAATGGGGTTGTGAGTGGAAAAAGTTTAAGAAGCCCTGGTATAAAGAATACAGCAGAGGCCAAAAATGTATAGTGAATCTTAGAGGGTCAAGTTCCTGAATTGTCTTCCATATCTATCTTTTATGTTAAGAATTGTAAGAAAATAGGATATAGTGATAGGACTTGAGCACATGGCTATTTCTGAAATACAGGTCAAGGAACAAAGCACTTCCTTTCTCAACAATGGTCCCTTTAACTCAGTTCCCTGCTTCTTATTTATAAAAGTTAATACAACTAAATTACTGAATCTTCTTCTTCCCCTTTTGACCCTTTTCTAGTCCTTCCATTTATGGTTTCTCTGGTCTCACTCCCTTAACTTTGTCTTTTTTTTCTGTCTTTTATCTGTGTTAATTAACAGTGTTTCTTGTTATTCAGTCATATCTGAATCTCTGTGACCCAATTTTTTTTTTTGACCAAGATACCAGGGTAGTTAGCATTTCCTTTTTTGCTTATCTCATATATGAGGAAGCTGAGAAAAACAAGGTTAAATGATCTGCCTAAAGTCACACAGTTACTCAATCTTTGAGACTGATTTTGAACTCAGGAAAATGAGTCTTCCTGACTCGAGGATGGTACCCTCCACTCTGCCAACTAGTTATTCTAAAAGTTCAACTCTGTTGCAGTATGTCAGTCCTGAGTTAAAGAAAAAGCCTTGCTTTGCTCTGTAAGACTATCTCACATGAAGGCATGGGTACCATGCCTTCACTGAAAGCTTTTCTTCTGCAGCCTCATCATGGCATTCTATGACTGGGACTTTCCAAGGATAGTTCCAAAAAAGCTTCTTACAAATACTATCCAATAGGAATAGTGTTGAATATGGACCCAGATATAGACTCTGCATCTATCATCTGAGAGTGAATCTTTCTTACAGCTTGCCTTTAGATGGAGTTTCCCTGTCTTAGAGAGGTGATGTGGTATAGTGGATAGAAACATAGCCTTGGAGTCTAGATGACCCAGAACCCAAACTTTATTTCTTATACATCCTAGCTATGTGACACTGGACAAGGCAGATGTCCCAGGTGGTAAGACTCTCAGTGGCAAAGAAAGTGCTGATCTATATTGGTAGAAGTTATTACTTGACCAAATGAAATAATAGGTTTTAAAAATTGTTGGGAAATACTATTCCTTACACAAGTCCATAAGGCAAATAACTTCAGTTTTATTATTTCCATTGCATTTATATAGTTCACCCAAATTCACACAGCTAAGTATAAGCTATCTTATACCCCAGACACTAGCATCATACTATCTCCATTCCCACTATCACTCCTAGCTCCTAACCACAGGAATATTGTCCTTGAACCCTGGAACCATGGTAAGATCTAATAGGAGAATTTTAACCTTATTTTGCCTAGATCCAGACCTGCAATTCTCCTCACATTCATCCCCCAAATATGCCTCTGAGTGTGTGTGTACCTTAGTATAATTCTTGGCACATAGAAGGTAATTAATAAAGTGTTTCTTCCTTTTTCCCTCTTTCCCTTTCTTCTCCTACTAGATTGTAAGGTTTTAATGACAGGGAAGATGTTGTTTGTTTATAATTTTTATCTTAGCTCTTATCATAGTGCCTGTCACATAATGTGCATGTAAGTACACTCTCCTTCCTGCCACCTCCTCTCTTTCTCTCATTGTCTCTGCCTTTCTTTCTGTCTGTCTGTCTCTCTATTATTTTGGGGGGACCATAACAACTGCTTTACTCTATATGCAAGGTTTGATTTTTGATGATGTAAATACAAACCACAGAAATGAAATAATCATTTATTCAGAGCATGAATATGTGGGCACCATGATTAGTTACATGCTAGAACAAAAACTTGAACTTTTAAGAGAAAATCTCAATACAATTTGGTATATGTCTAGCCTTATACTATACTACAGTAGTAGAAATGAGAAAGGATAGAAAAAAGATCCTCTCCAATCTGCCAGTGGATCAGTGTGGCGTATTTTCTAGTGATATAGAGTTCAACTCATCCATGCTTATCCTTCTCCTCTGATTCTTCTTCATTTTCTAATAGAAATTCTTCTAGATTTTATCACATTATATAAATACCAATGGAACATACTGGCTATCTTTTAGTCATCACTTATTCTTAATACCGACCAAATCATATTTTCCCCAGCTTTTCCCATCTAGCCCCAAACTTCAACTTCCAGATGGAAACCCTACTTTTGTAAGATTTGTTGACAATCCACGTACCTATTCTGAGAATGACTAAACTATTACTCAAGTTCACATATATGAAAACTGGAAAGACATTAGGGATCATTAGTCCAATTCATTAGTTATATTTTATCTGATAATGAATCATGAAATCTTAATACAAGCAATCAAGGATTTGCTCCAGAGTATAATAGAGGCTATTTTGGAAAAGAATACAATTTGGTATATGTATTTTATGTACATATTATATAAATATATATACATATACATATTTAATATCTATAAATTATATATGTGTGTAAATATGCACATATATATGCATACATTATTATATATAATTTAATCAAGTGAACTTTATATTCAGACACTTGCCACCTAGCATCTGACTGCTGTAGGCTCCCTTTATCTCTTTGCCACCTCCAATTACACTTACCTCCCTCATTCCTTCTCTTTTCTACTATTCATTGTCTAGGATTGCTCCTTCCCAACTCTCTAGTTTCACGAACCAGGGTAATACATTGTGGATTCATTAAGTTAGTGTGTTACCCTTAGAAACTTAAGAAACGGAGAGGGGCAGAGCCAAGATGGCAGAGTGAGCAACCTCTGACCTTCTCTCAAGTCAACAGTAAAATAAGCCTCTGAAATGATCTTTAAGTCAATGAACCCAAAAATATTTGGACTAAGAAATTCTGCTTGCCGAAGTTACCTTTGAAGAAATTCATAAAGGTCTGTTTCAGTCCGGCAGAGGGGGCGAGCAGTGGGAGTGAGCAGTTTGCCCTGCCTCCCAGAGAGATAGGAAACTGGGCAGGGCTCAGCATGGCAGAAACTCAAAACAGCTGGTGAGAGTTTCTGAGGCACTTGGACACTGCCCTGATTGCAGGCAGGTGCTCTGGCAGATCTGCCTTTTGTAAAAGGCAGTTTGTAACCCATTGCAAACGCATGGTCCTACCCCAACCAGCTGGCACTGGAAGTTAATTACAGGAATTGCCCCAGGGCAAACTACCACAGCTAGCTGCTGCTTCTCTGCTTTGCACAGACCCCAACCTTTTAAAAAAAAATAAATAAATTAAATATGAGTAAGAAGCAGAAGAGAGCTCTTACCATAGACAGCTTTTATGGAGAGAAAGAAAGGCAGACCCCAGATCCTGAGGTACCTGTAGACAAAGTAAATCCAGAGGAAGTCATCAAGGGAGATATAACCTGGTCCCCTTTTCAAAAAGCCTTTCTGGAATATTGCATAAAGAATCTCAAAAAAGAGCTGGATGATAAATGGGAAAATAAACTGAGTTCTGGGCAAGAAGGATATAATACCCTGCAAAAGAGATATGAAAAAGACACCAATTGATTGAAAAGCAAAATTGGTGAATTGGAAATAGACAATAATGAACTGAAAAATGAAATTAGTGAAGTGAAAAAAGAGTGCAATGAACAAATTGGCCAGTTACAAAAGGAGCTAAAAAAGGCAACTGAAGAAAATAACACTTTAAAAATAAGAATTGAACAAATGCAAGTGAATGACTCAATAAGACTTCAAGAATCAGTCAAACAAAAACAAAAAATTAAAAAATAGAAGAAAATATGAAATATCTCCTAGGAAAAACAACTGACTTGGAAAATAGATCTAGGAGAGACAATCTAAGGATTATTGGACTTCCTGAAAACCATGATGAAAAAAGGAATCTAAACATTATCTTCCAGGAAATCCTGAAAGAAAACTGCCCTGAGGTTGTAGAATCAGAAGGCAAAATCACCATTGAAAGAATTCACCGATCACCTTCTGGAAGAGACCCCAAAATTAAAACCCCAAGGAATATTGTGGCTAAATTTCAGGACTATTGCACCAAGGAAAAGATTCTGCTAGAAGCTAGAAAGAAACAATTCAAATACCGAGGATCTATAATTAGAATCACACACAATCTGTCAGCCTCTACATTGAAGGATCGAAGGGCCTGGAACCAGATATTCCGGAAGGCAAAGGAACTCAGATTACAGCCAAGAATAACCTATCCAGCTAAAATGAGCATTATCCTCCAGGGAAGAAGATGGTCATTTAATGATATAGGTGAATTTCACCTATTTCTAATGAAAAGACCAGATCTGAACAAAAAATTCGACCTCCAAACACAGAACCCAAGAGAAGCATAAAAAAAAGGTAAAAAGGAAAGGACTCTTCAGAACTTTATTTCTACTAGGGGGATACTTAAAGATTGAGGGTATAATTACATATTACTTTGATAATATGACAAAGAAAACTAGAGGGGGGAAAGGTTATCATACTGGGGGAATGAGGGAAAATGTGGTAAAATAAGGTTTTTTTTAAAAAGGAGGTAAAAATAAGGTAAAATCTTATGAAGAGGCAAAGAAAACCTAATATAATTGAGAGAAAGAAGGGAGGGAGATGAGCATTGTGTAAATCTTACTCTCATCAGACTGGGCTCTAAAAGTGTATATCAGACACTTGATTTCATAGAGAAATTTGTCCAGTGCTAAAGGGAAGTGGGAGACAAAGGAAGAAAAGAAAGGGATAAAGTAATAGAAGGAAAATAGAAGAATCAGGAGAAAGGAGTAAAAAAAGGGAGAGGGATCTAAAGGGTAGAGTATTGTTTGGGGGAGGGGGTCATCAAAAGCAAAGTACTGAGAAGGGGGAAAGGGAGAAAGGGGAAAGGAAAGGGAAAAACATAACGGGTAAAT
>JAJPUD010008630.1:58849-78306 GCA_023553655.1 Myrmecobius fasciatus | reverse complement strand
TTTACAAAAAAAAAAAAAAACAACTTTGGAAATAAGAGAAGAAAAAGAGATTAAAGGAATGAAAATAGGTAATGAAGACACCAAATTATTACTCTTTGCAGATGTTATAATGGCCTACTTAGAGAATTCTAGAGAATCAACTAAAAAACTACTAGAAACAATCCAAAATGTTAGCAAAGTAGCAGGATACAAAATAAATCCATAGAAATCATGAGCATTTTTATATCTTACTAACAACATCTAGAAGCATGAGGTACAAAGAGAAATTCCATTTAAAATAACTGTTGATAATATAAAATATTTGGGAGTTTATCTGTAAGGTAAGATCAGGAATGATATGAACACAACTACAAAACACTTTCCACACAAATAACGTCAGATCCAATTAGTTCGAACAATATCAAGTCCTCATGGGTAGGCCAAACAAATATAATAAAAATTAAAACACTACTTAAATTAATCTACTTATTTAGTGCTGTACCTATCAAACTCCAAAGAAATTATTTCACAGATCTACAAAAAAATAATAAGGTTCATCTGGAAGAAAAAAACTGTCAAGCATTAATGAAAAAAAATGCCAATGAGGATGGCCTAGCTGTGCCAGACCTAGAACTATATTATAAAGCAGCAGCCATCCAAAAAACATTTGGTATTGGCTCTAAAATAGTCAAACAGTGGAATAGGTTAGGTTCAGAGGCCAAAATAGTCAATGACCATAGTAATTTGGTGTTTGAGAAAACAAAAGGCCCTAGCTCTTAGGATAATAACTCAATATTTGCAAAACCTGCTGGGAAAATTAGAAATTAGTATGGCAGAAAGTGGGCATTGACCCACATTTAACAACATATACCAAGATAAAATCAAAATGGGTTCATGATTTAGACATAAAGGGTGATATTATAAGCAAATTTGAAGAATTTAGGATAGTTTACCTCTCAGCTCTGTGGAGAAGGAAGGAATCTGTGACAAAAAAAAGAACTGGAGTTTATCATTACACTCAAAATAGATAATTTTGTAAGTTAAAAAGTTAAAATTTTTTGTACAAACAAAACTAATTCAGAGAAGACTAGAAGGGAAGCAATAAGTTGGAAAAATATTTTTACATTTAAGGATTCTGATAAAGGCCTAATTTCTAAAATACATAGAGAATTGGTTCAAATTTATTAGAATACAAATCATTCTTCAAATGATAAATGGTCAATAGATAAAAACAAACAATTTTTACATAAAGAGATTGAAACAATTTCTAATCATATGAAAAGTGCTCTAAATCAATATTGATCAAAGATATGCAAACTAAGACAACTGTGATATACCACTATACACCTCTCAGATTGGCTAAAATGACAGTAAAAGATAATGACATATATTGAAGGGGATGTGGGAAAACTGCATTGTTGGTGAATTTGTGAACTGATCTAATCATTCTGAAGAGCCATTTTGAACTATGCCCAAAGTGCTATCAAACTGTGCATACCCTTTGATACAGCAGTGTTTCTACTTGGCTTATACTCTAAAAATATCATAAAGCAGAGAAAGGAATATACATGTGCAAAAATGTTTGTAGCTGCCCTTTTTGTAGTGGCAAGAAATAGGAAATTGAGTAAATAACCATTAATTGGAGAATGGCTGAATAAGTTATGGTATATGAATGTTATGGAATATTATTGTTCTATGAGAAAAAATCAGCAAAATTTTAGACAGGCCTGGAGAGACTTACATGAACTGATGCTGAGGGAAATGAGCAGAGCCAGGATATCATCATGCACAATAACAGCAAGGTTATGTGAAGAGCAATTCTGATGGACATGACCCTTTTCATCAATGAGATGATTGAGGCTAATTCCAATGATCTTGTTATGAAGGGAGCTGTATACACCTTAGAGAGGACTATGGGAAGTGAATGTGCATCATAACAGAGCATTATCATTCTTTTTGTTGTTGTTTGCTTTAACTTTATTTTCTTTCTCATTTTTTCTGGTTTGATTTGATTTTTCTTGTTCAGCATCATAATTGTATAGATATGTATACATCTTGGATTTAATATATATTTCCATCATTTTTAACATATATTGGATTACTTTCCAGCTTGGGGAAGTGGTGGTGGAAAGGGAAGGAATTTGGAACACAAGGTTTTGCAAGGATCAATGTTGAAAAATTACCCACATGTATGTTTTGAAAATACAAAATAATAGAAAAAACAATTTAGATGTCATAACTATTGGTGGATATGTATTAGTATTTATATTGCTTTATTGTCTATGGTAGCTTTTACAAAATGTAGTGACCTTCCTTATCTCTATTAATTTCAATTTACTTTGGGTTGTACTTTGTCTAAAATCAGGATTGCTATTCCTGCTTTTTTCTTTTAACTTCAGCTGAAGCAAAATAGATTCTGCTCCAGCCCCGAACCTTAACTCTTGAATATCTCTTTCCTTTAAGTTTATTTCTTGTAAACAAAATATTGTAGTATTTTCATTTTTGATACACTGTTTTCTGTTTCTGTTTTTGGCAGAGTTCACCCCATTCATATTCAGAGCTATGATTACTACTGTGTATTTCTTTTCATATTTGTCCTCTTTGTCTTTTTACCATTTCCCTTCTCAAAAATGCTTTGTTTCTCTCTCACACACCTGCTACTCTTAGTCCTTACATCTCCTCTTTACTTAATTTTATCCCTTGTTACTTTCCTGTCCCTTAAAATAGATTACATTTAACTGATTGTGTATATTATTCCTTCTTTGAATGAATATTGATGAGAATAAAGTTCTAGCAATGCCCATCCCCATCCTCCCATCTTCCCTTCCACTTTAGTTGGTCTTTTACACATCTTCATATAAAATAACTTACCACATCCTACCTATCTCCTCCTTCTGCACCCAGTGAGCTTGTATTTTTCCTCCCTTACTTTCTTTTTTATGCCATTCCCTTAAATATACCTTATTACCTTTACCCTCTCTCTATGTTTGTTTCTCCTTACTGTATTATTAGTGGAACAATTTTTAAGACAAGTATCATTTTCTCTTGTAAGGATATAAACAATTCGGCACCATCGTGTTCCTTATGGTTTTTTTGACCTGTTTATTCTTTTCTTGTATCTTAATTTTGGAGATCATTTCTTTTCATTTGATACTCTTCTCCTTATGAAGAGCTTGAACTATTTCGATTTCACTGAGCATTCTTTCTCTTTATGTATTGTTCTTAATATTACCTCATAGATGATTCTTGTTTCCTTTGGTTCTATGACCTCTAGTCTTTTAATATTGTAGTTACCAAGTCCTATGTAACATTCAGAATCTTAAACGGTCACCCTGCAGTACATCTATGGAGAGAAATCTTAAATTTCTTCACTATTCTAATTGGGGACCAAAGTAGTCTGAATTTCTCTGGAAAGCACTTTAACGGTTCTTTCTGAATTTTATCTTGACTTCTAAACTCTCATACATGTCCTTCTATGAATTACTCATCTTTTCAGCTTAAATGACCAATTCTGATCCCAGAATAGCTATTTTCTTTTGCCAGGCAGCCCTATCTCTGGTTCCATAATCAAGCAACATAGGGCCTACCTCAGCTTTTATGATTAAAAAAAAGCCTTGGAGAAGATATTTGGACTTACTATATACTTTATTAATCAGATATATTTGGACATAACAAAGTATATGTCATAGAGCATTATTTCTTCAGTTTATATATAGAATAATTGGATATTTATGATATTTTGCTTTATGCACAGATACTTCCTCATAACTCCACTGGACAACGGGTAGAGTCAAGATGATGTCGAGTAGGCAGGATTTTGCCTGAGCTCTTTTGGGCTTCCCTCAGAAACAAAATTAGATTAAGCCTCTGAATGAATTTCAACTGACAGAATCCAAAAATATTGAGTGTAATAATTTTTCAGCATCTCTTGAAAATATTTCAAGAATTGTCTGTTTTAATTAGTCAATGGGGAACATGGTCCAGTGGAGGCAAGGCACAGGGAACCACCTAGGTGACACAGCCAAAATGCTACAGCATTGGTGATTCTATACTGGGTCAGAAGGCCAGTAGAACAGCAAACCAGCAGTGAAACCACCTACACAAGTACAGAAGGCAAATAGTGAGCCCATGAACCCGAGTCTAACAATCTATCAATCACCTCCTACAAGAGACACTAATATTAAAACTCCAAGGAATATTGCAGCTAAATTTCAGAATTATCAGATCAAGGAAAAAAATACTGCAAGTATCCAGAAAGAAGCAATTTAAATATTGAGGATTCACAATGAGGATTATACAGGAAAATAGCAGCTTCCACTTTAAAGGATTGAAGAACATGAAATCTAACATTCTGGAAGGTAAAAAAGCAACCAATGCAAGCAAGAACCAAATATTCCACAAGTCTAAGGGTTATCTTTTTAGGGGAAAGACAGACATTCAACAAAATAGGGGATTTTCAATCATTTTTGATGAAAAGACCAGACTTGAACAGAAAATTGGATCTTCAAAAACAATACTCAAGAAAAACATAAAAAGAAAAAATGAGAAGAAAAGAAAAACTTGTTTTTTAAAGGTTAAAATGCTTTCATTAGTACATGGAAAGATGATGTGTGCAAACTGGAGAATTGTACCTTTGTCAGGGAAATAAAGTCAACTTTCACGTACAACTTAATATACCCCTTCTATGTTTTAATTAATTAATTAATTTTAATATGCATTGCTTTATATTCCAATCATCTTGGGAGATAATATTCAGAACAAAAAGTAGAAACTATGGGAGAGAAGGAAAAAAAAAACAGAAAAAAGAAATGAACATAGCATATTGATTTACATTCAATCTCCATAATTCTTTTTCTGGAGGCAGATAGCATTTTCTATCTAAAACCTATTGGGAATTGCCTTGGATCATTGAACTACAGAGAAGAACCAAGTCTTTCATTTTTGATCATCACATATTCTTGCTGTTATTTTGTACAGTGTATTCTTGAGTGTCTTCTTTCACTTAGCATCAGTTCATGTAAATTTCTCCAGACCTTTCTAAAAGCAGCTTTTTATAAAACATATTTTATATAACAATAACATTCCATTACCTTAATATACTAAAACTTGTTCAGCCATTCCCATAATTGATAGGTATCTAGTCATTTTTCCAAATATTTGTTTCCACAAAAAAGAGCTGCCACAAACATTTTTGTACATGCAGGTGCTTTTCCTTCCTTACAATTTCCTTGGCATATAGATCTTATAGTGGCATTGTTGGGTCAAAGGGCATCCACATTTTTTTAGCTCATTGGGCATAGTTCTAGATTTGTGAACTAATGATTGGATCGTTTCACAACTACATCAACATTGCCGTAATGTTGTAGTTTGCCTATATCCCCTCTAATATTTATCATTGTCTTCCCCTATCATCTTAGTCAATCTGAGAGGTATGAATTGATACCCCAGAGCTGTTTTAATTTGCATTTCTCTAACCAAAAGTCTTTTAGAGCATTTTTTTTTCATATGACAATAGATGATTTTAATTTAATTTTCTAAAAATTGTATGTTCTTACCCTTTGACCATGTATCGACTGTGGAATGACTTGTATTGTTATAAATCGGACTTAATTCTTATATATTTTAGAAATAAGTCTACTATCAGAAATATGAGCTAAATTTTTTTTCTTTCCTTTTCTTTCCTTTCTTTCCTTCCTGTTTTTCTTGTTTTTTGTGCAAAACCTTTTTAATTTAATGTAATCAAAGTTGTCTATTTTGCCATTCATAATGATCTTTAGCTCTTCTTTGGGCATTAATCCTCCATTTTCCAAAGATTTGATAAATAAATTATTCCTTGCTCCCCTAATTTGTTGATGGTATCACCCTTTAGGCTGAAATCATGTACCTATTTTTACCTTATTTTGGTATGGGGTGTAAGTAGCTCTCTGCCAAGCTTCTGACATTATTTTTCAGTTTTCCCAACAATTTTTATCAAATAATGAGTTCTTATCCCTGAAACTGGATTTGAGAGTATATCAAATACTAGATTACTATAAGCTTTGATTATTGTGTCTTGTGTATCCAATCACTGATCCACCACTCTATTTCTTAGCAAGTACCAGAATGATCTTGATGACTACTGCCTTATAATATAATTTTAGGGCTAGTATTGCTAAGCCATCATCATTTGTATATTTTTCATTTTTTTATATTCTTGACCTTTGGTTCTTCCAAATGAATTTCTAGCTCTTTAAAATAATTTTTTGGAGTATGATTGGTATGGCACTGAACAAGTAGACCAATTTAGGTAGAATTGCCATTATTAGCTTGACCGGCTCATTAGCAATTGATATTTTTCCATTTGTTTAGATGTGACTTTATTTTTGTGACAAGTGTTTTGTGATTGTCTTCATACCATCCCTGGGTTTTTCTTGGCAGGTAAACATCCAAATATTTTATTTCTTCTACAGTTATTTTAATTATAATATTTCTTTCTATCTCTTCTGCTAGGCTTTGTTGGTAATATCTAGAAATGCTGATCATTTGTATGGGTTTATTTTATATCCTGTAACTTTGCTAAAACTATTAATTGTTTCAAGTTGATTTTTGAATGATTTTCTAGAATTCTTTAAGTATATCATCGCATTATCTACACAAATTGATAGTTTTATTTTTTCATTGCCTATTCCATTTCCTTTCCTTTCTTTTTCTTTTCTAATTGCTAAAGACAACATTTATAGTAGAAAGTTGAATAGTGATGACAACAGGTATCCCTGTTTCACCAATGATCTTATTGAGAATATATCCAGCTTCTTTCCATTGCAAATAATTCTCATTGTTTATTTTAGTTAGGTCATGCTTATTTTAAAGAAAGCTCCCTTTATCCATCCATATGGTCACTAGCATTTTTAACAGGAATGGATGTTGTATTTTGTCAAAAGGTTTTTTTTTCCATCTATTGAGATTATCATATGATTTATTTTGGTTTTGGTATTGATGTGGTCAATTACATTAATAGTTTTCCTGTTATTGGACCAACCCTGCCTTCTTGGCATAAATCCCATATGATTGTGGCATATTATCCTGCTGACAATTTGCTATAATCTCTTTGTTAATATTTTATTTAATTTTTTGTATCAATATTCATTAAAGAGATTGGTCTGTAATTTTGTTTCTCTGTTCTGCTTCTTCCTGGTTTAGGTAACAGTACCATATTTGTGTCATAGTAGGAATATGGCAGAACTCCTTATGTACTTATTTTCCCAAATATTGTATATAGTATTGAAATTATTTTTCTTTAGTTGTTTGTTCTAATTCACTTGCAAATTCATCTGGCACTGGTGATGTTTTTATTTATCCATTTCAGTTAGATGGGTGTGTAAATTTCTTTCTCTGTTTTGGTTTTTCTTAGTTTAATTATCAGAACAATATTTGTGATCATAGAAAGAATTTGGTAGGACTCCTTCTTTAAATATTTCCCAAATATGTTGTGTAGTATTGGAATTAATTGCTTGTCAAAGGTTTGGAAGATTTCACTTTTGAATCAATTGAAGCCTGAAAATTTTTTCTTATAGATTTTATTAATGATATGTTCGATTTCATTTTCTAAAATGGGGCTACTTAAGTAATTTATTTTTTCTTCTCTTAATCTGGACCATTTATATTTTTGTAAATATTCATTCATTTTAGTTAGATTGTCAAGATTTGCTGACATAGAGTTTGAAAAAATAACTGCTAATTATTGCTTTAATTTCTTTTTCATTGATGGTAAACTCACTCTTTTCAATTTTGATATTGGTGATTTGGGTTTTTTCTTCCTCTTTAAAATTAAATTAAACATTGTTTTTATATATTTTGTTGCTTTTTTACAAAATCAATTTTTAGTTTTATTATTTTAATATTTTTCTTAGTTTCATTTTTATTAATCTCTCCGATCAGTTTCAGAATTTCTCATTTGGTATTTATTTGGGGGTTTTTAATTTGTTCTTTTTCTTGGTTTTTCAAAAAAGTTGAATGCCCAATTCTTTGATCTCTTCTTTCTCTATTTTATTCATGTAGCTATTTAGAAACATAAAATTTCCCCTAAGAAATGCATTGGCTGCATCTCATAGATTTTGATAAGTTGTCTCATTATTGTCATTTTCTAACATGAAATTATGGATTGTTTCTATGACTAATTGTTTGACCCACCCATTCTTTAGAATTACATTATTTAAGGTTCAATTGGTTCTTAGTCTATTTTCCCTTGACCCTTTATTGAATATTGCTTTTATTGCACAGTGGTCTGAACAGGAAGCATGTACTATTTCTGCATTTGATTGTGAAGTTTTTATCCACCAACACAAGGTAACACAAGGTACCATTACTGTTAAGAAAAAGGATTATTCCTTTCTGGTGCTATTCAATTTTCTCCAGAAATCTTTAATATCTAGGTTTTGTAGGACCCTATTAACTCCCTAGTTTTTTCTTGCTAATTTTGTGATCAGATTTGTCCGATTCTGAGAGGAGAGAGCTGAAGTCACACAATACTATATTTTTGCTATCTATTTATTTCTGTAATAGGCTTAAATTTTTTCTAAGAATTTGACTGCTTTACCACTTGCTGCACACATATTTAATAACATTTTTACTTCATTATTTATGGTACTTTTTCATCAAAATGTAATTTCCTTCCTGATCTCTTTTAATTAGATCTATTTTTACTTTTGCTTTATCTGAGATCAGCATTGCTATTGCTGCTTTTTTTTTAACTTCAGGTGAAGCATAACAAATTCTGCCCCAGCCTTTTACCTTTACTCTATAGGTATCTCTCTTTGTTCACTTCGTTTCTTCTAAACAATATATTGCAGGATTCTTTTTTTAAATTGAGTCTCCTGTTCACTTCTGTTTTATGGGAGATTTCATCCCATTCACATTCACAGTTATGATTACCAACTCTCTATTTCACTCCAGCCTATTTTCTTTACTGTATATACTTTTGTTCTCTTTTTCCATTCTGTCCTTAATAGTTTTGTCCTTTTTGAGCCACTCCATCCAATAACTTATCTTCTATCACAACTGCCCCTTCTCTTAGTAGTGTTTTTTTAAACCCAACCCACCCTCTCCCTTTTCTTCTATCACCCGTCCCCCCTTCTCTCACCTTTTTCCCTTAGAGTTTCTGCTCTTTTTTCTATCCAGCCCCTCCCTTTTCTTTTCTCTTTCTCCTCCTACTTCTTTATTAGGTTAAATAAATTTCTATGCCCAAATGAATTACATTATTGCCTCTTTGAACCAAAACTGATGAGGTCAAGCTTCAGACAATGATGATCCCCTTTCCTTCTTTTCTTCTATTATAGTATGTTGTTTATGTCTCTTCATGTGATCCGATTTGCCCCATTATAACCTCCCTGTCCTCTTCTCCCACAGTCCATTTTTCCCCACCTTTTAATCTCTTTCTCTTTGATATCATAACATCATAATTCATTCACGACCACACTCTCCATCTATATGATGATTCCCTTTGGGTGAGTAACAGATACAGTTCTCAAAAGTTACAGACATCATTTTGCTATCTAGGTATGTATATGGTTTAACCTTTAAATAATATATTAAAATATATTTCCTTGTTTACCTTTCTATGCTTTTCTTCAGTCCTATGTTTGTAGATTAAATTTTCTGTTTAGCTCTAGTTTTTTTTTTTTAACAGAAATGATTGAAACTCTCTTCCTTTATTGAAGATCCATTGACCTCCCCTGAAAAATTATTCTCAGTCTTGCCGGGTGGTTAATTCTTAGTTATAAATCTAGGTATTTGACTTTTGGAATAGGGTACTCCAGGTTCTGCAATCCTGTATTTTAGAATCTGTCAGATCATGGTTAATCCTGACTTTTGTTCCTTGATATTTGGATTGTTCTTGTCTGTCAGCTTGCAGTATTTTTTCCTTGAGGTTGTAGTTCTAGATTTTTGCAACAATATCCCTTGGAGTTTCCTTGGCAAATAAGGACTTGATTTATTTTGTTGTTATTGTTAATTGTATAGATTTAAGAAAGTATTAATAATGTAGAAAAACTTTATGATGTGAGCGAATACATTTCTTTTTCTAGTGAGCTCAGTTGTTAAATATTTTCAGCTCACTCCCAATTATAAATAATCCTCATTTCCTTCAAGATACATCTCAAGCAAAATATTATACATGATTACTTTATTAATGTCACCATGTTACTAGTGCCCTCCCAGTACCTTGCTATTATATTTTGTATTTGTTTTACATATGTGCTTCTGGACATATCCATACATATACTTATGCTTCTATTCATATATGTACATGTGTGTCTCAATGATCTCACATTACTTTTTAGTGACATCATATACATATGTGTTGTCTACATAAACAAATAACTTGTGGACATAATTGCCAATATACAGTGTATCCAGGTATGTTTATATATACATATATTCACACATACACAAAAATACCTATTTTTATGAGTATATTTATAGATAAGTCCATAAATAGGTCTCTATACAAATATCCATATGTATACATATAAGTTCATGAAGGTGCATATGATGTCTCTCCAATAAAATGCAGACTCCTTCAGAGTAAAGATAGTCATTATTTTTTCTTTGAATCCTGAGCATCCTGAACAAGGCCTGTTCTATATTATGTGCTTGATTAATTCTTGTTGATTAATTAATGACAGCCAAGTCAAATAATGAAAACCATTACTTGGACAGCAAGGGATTAGTTAGGTGTGGGCATGAAGGCATAGATAATGTGAGTAGGGGCAAAGAAATAAGTGATCTGTACTTAGTTGGACAAGATGTCAGAATTGCAATTTCAAGGGACAGAAAACAAGAAAAATAGGTTGTTCAGAGGATTTCAGGTTCGTCTTCACACACAGGTACTACTTAATCTGACCCAGAAGAAGCAAGGTGCATTTATTATAATTTAAAGTCTTAGTGTGCCAGGCATTCTTGATATTTCTAGCAGTGTGTTAATTTAAGTAATTAAAGCACATAATCTAAAGTATTTCTTCAGGGCATTCTTCAGGATTTTATGTGTAGCTATTGATTTTATATTATGATACCATCTGATAGTCTTAATTTAACTACTATCCTCCTTGTGCGTATCCCCTTATACACAAATGTGTGAGCTGATCTCTCCATCTCTATTTCATAAAATCATTCATTTTGTTCAGGTGGCCCCATTGACTACTCCAATGACTTCAGGGGAAGCAAAGCATTCTCAAGACAACTTCAGTGAATAAATGTTTTATTGTTCCATCAAAATTTGGTAGCAAAAGGCTAGCTTGGAAAAGTATAAGGGCTGCCAGTTTAACCAGCATCAAAATTAGGTGCAATTGAAAATTTTATAACTCTTATACAATCTCTTTTTGAAAATGCATAGGAAGAAATTGCTATCTCTATTTTACAAATAAAGCGAATCCTTCTCTCATTCTTTCTTCTCTGTCCCTTCTACTGACTTTTCTTTCTCTTCCCCTCCTAACTAGGGACATTCAATTTCTGTTGTATTAACTCTGCCCTTCTCTCTTTACATACATACATATATATGCATATATATATATTTACTTTTTTTCTTGGAGAACTCATATGAAATAAAGATATATATCTTCATTTTTTCTTTTTCTTTTTCTGAAATATCAGTTGAATATCTCTAATTACCTCCTATACATTAAAGTTTGTATATGTTTGGACAATCACTTAAAACTTAATATATCTCAAACTGAATTAGATATTGCCTAGAAATAGCATTTATTAATATGTCTCATCTAAAACACCTTTTTCTGACTTTCTTTTTTTTTTCCCAGTGATATCTCTGAAAATAGATTTGTTTAATTAAATAGCCCAGTTTCAGTGGCCTGTTTATGAGGCTACAAGCTTAGAATTTTTCAGACTCCTTCCACTTCTGCACCTCTATAAATTCTTCCTTAATAATACTATACATGTACATATATACACATATATTGATAGAAAAATATGTAATACACACATATACATATATATGTATATTATCTTTCCATTCTCATTTCCATCACTATTTTCCAAGCCTTTAGCATTTCATTCTTGAATTATTTCCATATAAAATCAACTAATAGTCATAACATATAGAATTGTGAACATGGACTTAAGAAGACCTGAGTTCAAATTCTGCCTCAGATATGTATTAGCTATTTGAATTCCAGTAAGTCACTGCCCCTCTCTTAGTCTAACAGTTAATTTACATGATTGTTAAGAACAAATGAAACATCGTGTTTTAAGATCTTGCAAGCCTTAAAAAATCTATGTAGTTACTGTTTGTGTTGTTATGGTATTATTACTGCTGCTGCTGCTGCTGCTACTGCTACTGCTACTACCACTGTTAGTATTACTATCATTATTGCTGATATCATTCTAACTGAATTTCTCTCTGACTTCTCTCTTTGGCATTTCTAAATAGCCTTGGGAAACCAAGGAGTCCAAGCTATCCAACTGCTTGTGGAGTGACCACATTTTGGGAACAATCTGCTATAGAATCATCCTGGACACTTTCTTTTTTCTTACATGATCTGAAGATCACTTTATCTAAACTCAACATCTTAATTGCATTTCTCCCTTGTCTTGTGCTGAGCAACTTTGGAATTGCCCTTTATTATCTTTGCTTAAGGTGGGTGGTGCCCTAATCACATATTACTCCTGTTCTCCTCCCATGCTCTCAACTACAGGTGGTTTTATTTATACCATGTACATTTCTCATAAACACATAAAAAGAAGGAGGTGAATGTCTGGATTGATTATTTGGCAAAACTCTCTTTAAGTTCCAGGGACAGACATGAAGTCACTACCACTGAAAAAACTTGTTAAGTCTGTTTTCTTATGAACAAATGAATTGAGGAATCACAAGAGAGCTTTAAGCTACTAAAGAAGAGGAAAAGAGAAAAATATAGAAAAATAAAAGAGAGAAATTACCAATAAGCAGCATAGGTGGATGCTAGAATCTAAGTTCAGGGACTAGGGCCATTTTTATTAGGGTCATTTCTGCTGCCAAAATTTGGAATTTATTTGATTAGGAAATGGACATTAAGAATGATGTTTATTCATTTACTTCCTGTGTTCTCTTATCTTATAGCTTCCTCTCATTCACCATATTTTCTTTTGAAATAATTTGAAGGCAAGTCATTAGTTTTTGTTTTTTAATGGAAGAATGGGAAATTGGTAAAAGATGACTCTTGTTCTATCTGCTAAAGAGCATTTTGCATGTCTAGTAAAAAGCTAAATACATGGTACAAACCAGGCAGGAGGTTATTTGCAATAAAAAAGATTTCAGCACTTAACTAAGTGGTCAATAGGCGAGGTGATTTGGTAATAATAAAAACAATCAAACCAAAACAAACTCAAACACCAGATTTGAAATCAGATGGTGTGAGTTTAAAGCACAATTCTGCCTCTTCCCCTTCATCTATGTGACTTTGAGTAGCAATTTACTTATACTTTCTTTGCTACATTTTCCTCATCCACATGATAAAGTTGAACTAGCTAATCCCTAACATGTCTATCAAAAGTGACGTTCTATCCTATCAATTTTCTAATGTATGATAGTACAGATGTTGACAATGAGTTGATTTTGGTCAAAATTCTGTCACTGTTTTTGTGACCTTGATTATGTCATTTCTCTGGTTTTCCACTCTTGCTCTACTCTATCTTCATCACAAAATGAAGCAATAGAATTATGTATCCAAAGCTCTTTGGGGCCTTAAATGTAATGAGTTTGTTATTTTTTAAAGAGGAGTGATATCCCATTTTGGAATATTGTTCTCTTCTATTGTGTTGATAAAAATGCTACATGTCATTTAAAAAAAAAAAAAACTTTAAAATCAGTTAGTAAAGAAAATTTTTAAAAAGCTTGGAATGTAATCTCTTATGTTCAAAGAGTAAAACTGAAGTTATCATTTAGCAACTGTGTCAAGTTCCCATCATAAGTTATTTGATGTTACCTCATTAAACATCCCATAGCAGCATTTGCTAAAGAAAAGTCTATCATCTGTGTTCTTTTGAGCCAAACACCATGGCTTGGAAACTTCCTTAATGAATCTTGAATTAGATAAACTCTGAGTACTTTTGGTCTTTTCACTAGGGAGATATATTCTCTAAACAGTTAAGGTAGGGAATTAGTTATAGAAATAATGAGTCCATTACTGATAAATTAGAAACTAACTCTCATGACAAAAAAATATCAGATGTTAAAAGATGAACTCCATGGCACTAAGGTGATTTGCATTTAAAAATAAAGTTAATAAGGCACTTGTTTAAAAAATGAAGTTAAAAACCAAGGATTAAATTAAGGAATTTAGGGGAAATTGTGTTGAGAAAATGTTCTTCATGAAAGCACATTGAAATATTTATGGGCATATTGTAATCTACCTGTGAGTAAATGAAGCTGATTTCCTACATTTATTTAATGATCTATAGCACATTGGCAAGAACACAGTGGCAGAGAACTTTGGTTCAAAATCTGTGTCCAGGGCTTACTGCCCATTTGACATTAGACAAATCATTAAACCTTCCCAAAGTTTCAGTTAAAGTAGGGACACTGAAGTATGTGTTTTCTAAGGCAATTTCAAGTTCTACATTTATTATTTATGAAAATTGAAGGGAAAAAAAGAAGACAGAATCTTTCACCTTTTAGTGTGCATATAAGCTTACATAGTATATTTCATTAAATTATTCACTCAAGAGATTTCAAAATGTGTTGAATACTCAGTTATAGATGTCAGTTTTATTCATTTAATTCAACTAAATTGGTTTTCAATTAACTGCTTTATTTTACCTTTACCATGAGATCTGAAATACCAAAGTTTTGTCTTATTGATAATCATCATGTATATAAAGATGCAGTCAATTTTCAATATCTTTAACCAGATTAAAAGCTAACATAAATTTAACAAAACAGATAAAGTTTTCTTAAACTTCTTTTCCTAGAGAATAATTTATTGCTTACTAGATGCTGTGGACTTAAATTTGACAATCACATGACTATAATTATCTAATGAAGTCAGTTCTTGTTTAATGTACAAAATCACTGGTAAATAGAGACACTGCTGGGACATTGTGCTCTTTGGTTTTTACATGTATTAGTTTTGAAAAGTATTTTTCAAATGAATGGTCTGTGCTAGGTAAGGCCTTGCACATGATAGACCAATACAGTTATTTTATCCAGTTATACTCTAGTATTGTTCATAGTGCTTCCTTTAACAAATGGAACATTATAACTCTGATGAAACCTTGTTTCTTCCAACTCACTCAAGAAAATCTTAAATCTGTTGGCATGGGCATTGATTCTCATGCCTATGTATAAAATAAGTTTTCCATACTGCAACTGTATTTTACAAGGCTCTTATCACAGTCCCTCAGCTCCTGTGCCTTTTCTCTTTTGATTTTTTCATATTCAACATGTATATGCACATATATATACAGAGAGAGAAAAAGAAGGAGAGGAAGGGAGGGAGAGAGAGAGAAGAAGAGAGTTGTTTGTATTTATTTGTTTGTTTCTTGTCTCTTCCATTAGGTTCTGAGCTCTTTGAGAGGAAAGACTTTCTTTTGTCTCTTTTTATTTCTCTAACTCAGCTCAGCCTAGTGCCTGGAAGAGAGAAAAATACTTAATAAATGTTCATAATTCAAAATACTAGTGAATTCTGGTAATCAATCACACTTTTGGGGAAATGAAGGAATCATCTCCTGCATCTCATATCCAAGTGATGATGGAATTCATATGTTTGAGTTAATTCAATATATATTTTAGAAATAAGGCCTTTATCAAAATCTTTGAATGTAAAAATGTTTTCCCAGTTTATTGCTTTCCTTCTAATCTTGTCTTCATTAGTTTTGTTTGTACAAAAACTTTTTAACTTGATAAAATAAAAATTATCCATTTTGTTATTAATAATGATCCTTCTTTGGTCGCAAATTCTTTCCTTCTCCACAGATCTGAGAAGTAAACTATCCTATGCTCTTCTAATTTGCTTATAATATCAATTTTTATGTCTAGATCAGGAATCCATTTCAACCTCATCGTGGTATATAGTGTTAGGTGAGGGTCAATGACTAGTTTCTTCCATTCTTGTTTCCAATTTTCCCAGCAGTTTTTGTCAAATAGTGAGTTCTTATCCCAAAAGCTGGGGTCTTTGAGTTTGTCAAACACTTGATTACTTTAGTCATTGGCTATTTTGTCCTGTGATCCTAATCTATTCTACTGATCAGCTACTCTGTTTCTTAGCCAGGACCAAATGGTTTTGATGACCATTGCTTTATAGTATAATTTTAGGTCTGGTACAACCAGCCCACCTTCATTTGCTTTTTTTTTTTTTTCATTAATTCCCTTAAAATACTTGACCTTTTGTTTTTCCAGATAAATTTTGTTATTTTTTTTCTAGGTCAGTAAAATAATTTCTTGGGAGTTTGATTGGTATAGCACTAAATAAATAGATTAGTTTAGGTAGTATTGTCATTTATTATATTCACTCGACCTATCCAAGAGCACTTCATATTTTTTGATTGTTTAGATCTGACTTTATTTGCGTGGAAAGTATTTTGTAGTTTTGGTTATATAATTCCTTACTTTGTCTTGGCAGATAGATTCCCAAATATTTTATACTATCCACAGTTATTTTAAATGGAATTTCACTTTGTATCTCTTGCTGTTGGATTTTGCTAATGATATATAAAAATACTGATGATTTTTGTGGATTTATTCCTGCAACTTTGCTAAAGTGGATTATTTCTAAGATACAGCTTTTCAATGATTAATTATTATGGCTTCATATTTTCAAAATTTTCAAATTATCCTTTATCAAAGTTGCCAGATTTGTTATTGATCTTATCCATGAATTATGTCATTTCTTTCGTCAAAACTGCTATAATGTCCAGTAGTTGCCCTGTTTCTCTTGCTGCAACTCCTCTTGGTTAAGAAATATAAACATATTTGCCTTTATCCAACAATATCACTAGCTTCCCTTATTTAAAATATAACTAATGGTAATTCAATATAAATGATTTTCCCAGTTGGTGGTTTTCAAAATTTTTCTCTCACACAATACCCCATATAACAGCATTCTCTTATGAACTGCTTAACTGTGAGGTTTTATGTATTTTAACTACTATTGATGCTTAAATTTATTTTCATTTAAATTCCACTTGTCTGTTTAAAATTTGAGAGACCATGCAAAATTAAATGAAGACGTGAAGTTACAGCCTTATTATGCTATTTCATTAAAAGACATGCAATAAAAGTCATAAAACACTAGTGTGCCGGGTAAGATTAACATGGGTGTTTTTGTTGTTGAGTGATTTCAATTGTGCTTGACTCTTCATGACCCCATTTTGGATTTTCTTGCCAAAGATACTGGAATAGTTTTCTGTTTATTTCTCTAGCTCATTTATTTTAAAAGATGAGGAACTGAGTCAAACAGAATAAAGCAACTTACTTAGGATCATACAGCTAGTAAGTGTGTGAGGCCAGTTTTGAAGTCAGGGAGATGAGATCTTTTGACTCTGGGCTTGATGTGTATATTTATATGTCAAGTGACTTTTAGAATAATAAAGCAGGGGAAGATTAATGTTAATGTAGCATTATTATAGCAAAGAGGATTGTTAGGAATGAATTTCAATTTATTGATATATTTCTAATATATTTTTATTTCACAATTTGGCACTGGTGCATAGTGTCAATTTGTATTTTAACATTTTAAAAAATCCTATTAAATTATACATATCTGCTTTTTTCCCCTTTGAGACAAAAAAGTGTGAGAAGAAACAGGTAGTAAAACCTATACATCTATACACATATCCTTACATATGAAGAACATGCATAGTCAAGTCAGGGAGATGTGACATTCTCTTATATACAATAATATATAATAAATAAATTTCAAAGAAAGATTATATTAGAATGCAAAAAGCTCATATTGAGAAGCCCATAATTTTTGTTGCTTGGAACTGATAATTTTTTTAAATTAGTGTACAAATTGAAAATAAGTGTAAAAAAAAGCAAAACCGGTATCACCTAACTCTTAATATTAGCTCACAAGTATTTAGTGCTTTAAAGTTTTCAAAGCATTTTATATATATTAACTTATTTGATCCCTTAATATGATTGTTTTGTTTCTGAGTGGGCCTTGATGGATTTGTTGTTCTTATTATGACTTGTTCTTATTTCTCATAAAAGAGTAAAGTTGAGTGCATCTGGGAGAAATAATAGCTGGAATTTAGTGCTTTAAAGTTTACAAGGTTCTTTTTTTTGTTACTACAGTATAAAAAGTAGCATGGAAACTATTCAGCACAAAATATAAATGGAAGAAGGAATACTTAAAATAGGTGGGGCCTTCTTCCAAATATTTATTTGTAGGTCACATTATACTACCTGAGGTTATATAGGACTCATTCAGGCTTGCGACATTTTGATGAATTTTGTCACTTTTCTATGCATCTGGAACTGCACTCAAGCTTATGTGAACTGATGCTAAGTGAAATGAGCAGGACCAGGATATCAATGTACATGGAACAACAATATTATTTGACAAACAATTCTGATGGACATGACTCTTTCCAAAAATGTGATGTTTGCGTTCCATTTGATTGCTTTCATAATGAAGAGAACCATCTATACTTAGAGAGAAGACTGTGGAAACTGAGAGTGAATCATAATGTAACATTCTCACTTTTTTGTTGTTCGTTTGCATTTTGTTTTCTGATTCATTTTTTCCCTTTAGATCTGATCTTTCTTGTGCAGCAAGATAATTGTGTAAATATGTTTACATATATTGAAGTTAACATATATTTTAATGTGTGTAACATAGAGCCAAGATGGCGGAGTGAAAAGGTGACTTTCTGCCTCTCCTCCGATCTTCTCTCAAATCAACAATAAAATAAGCCTCCGAACTGATCTTCAAGTCAACGAACTCAGAAATATTTGGGCACAGCTCTCTGGATAACTTCATATCAGGTTAGTCGGACTCGGACAAAGAGATAAATAGACGACAACTGTGCAGGCCGGAAGTGAGGGTGGGACTCAGCTCGGCTCATCGTGGAAGAAATTCCAAACTCCAAACTCCAAATTCCAAACACCTGGAGCTTATCTGAGGCACTCGGGACACTCTGCCCTGACTGGGGGCAGGTGTTCTGGCAGACTTGCCTTGTTTAAGGAGTAATTCGGACTTAATCCTAGCCCCCACCGGCCCAGCACCTTAAGTCAACTCGCCGAAGTGCCCCAGGGCAAAGCTTTTTGCAGCCGCTGCTTTTTTTTCCCCTACCTTAAAGAGATACTCACACTATCTAAAAAAAAGAAAAATATGATGAAGAAGCAAAAGAGAGCTCTCACCATAGACAGCTTTTATCAAGGCAAAGAAACGACCGCAGAGCCAGAGGTTCCTTTAGACAAAAATCCAGAGAACATCAGCCAGGACCATCACTGGTCCCCTTTTCAAAAGGCCTTTCTGGAAGACTGCATAAAGAACCTCAAAAGAGAG
>JAJPUD010008630.1:43318-53849 GCA_023553655.1 Myrmecobius fasciatus | reverse complement strand
CAGATAAATTCCCAAATATTTTATACTATCATCTGTTATTTGGAATGGAATTTCTTTTTGTATCTCTTGCTGCTGAACTTTGTTGGTAATATATAAAAATGCTGATGATTTATGTGGATTTATTTTGAATCCTGCAACTTTACTAAAGTTGTGAAATGTTTCTAGTATTTTTTTTACTTGAGTCTCTAGGGTTCTCTAAGTATACCATCATGTCATCTGCAAAGAGTGATAATTTGATTTCTTCATTACCTATTCTAATTCCTTTTATCTCTTTTTCTTCTCTTATTGCCAAAGCTAACATTTCTAATACAATATTAAATAGTAATGGTGACAGTGAGCAGCCTTGTTTCACTCCTGATCTTACTGGGAATGGTTTTAGTTTGTCTACGTTACATATGATGCTTGCTGATGGTTTTAAGTAGATGCTACTAATCATTTTAAGGAAAAGCCCATTTATTCCTATACTCTCTAGTGTTTTTAATAGGAATGGGTGTTGGATTTTATCAAATGCTTTTTCTGCATCTATTGAGATAATCATATGGTTTTGGTTAGTTTGGTTATTAATATAATTAATTATGCTGATAGTTTTCCTAATGATGAATCAGCGCTGCATTCCTGGTATAAATCCTACTTGGTCATAGTGTACTATACTGGGGATGACTTTCTGTAATCTCATTGCTAATATCCTATTTAAGATTTTTTGCATCAATATTCATTAAGGAAATTGGTCAATAGTTTTCTTTCTCTGTTTTCACCCTACCTGGTTTAGCTATCAGCACCATATCTGTACCATAGAAGGAATTTGGTAGTATACCTTCTTCCCCTATTTTTTCAAATCGTTTATATAGTATTGGATTTAATTGTCCTTTGAATGTTTGGTAGAATTCACATGTAAACCCATCTGGCCCTGGAGATTTTTTCTTAGGGAGTTGGTTAATACCTTGTTCTATTTCTTTTTCTAAAATGGGGCTATTTAAATAATTTATTTCCTCTTCTTTTAACCTGGGCAATTTATATTTTTTGTAGATATTGCTCCATTTCATTTAGATTATCTAATTTACTGTCATAAAGTTGGGCAAAGTAACTCTTAATTATTACTCTAATTTCCTCCTCACTGGAAAAAAGTTCTCCCTTATCACTTTTGAGACAATTTGATTTTTCTCTTTTCTTTTTCTGATCAAATTAATTAAAGGCTTATCTATTTTGTTGTTTTTTTCATAAAACCAACTCTTAGTTTTATTTATTAATTCAATAGTTTGATTATTTTCAATTTTATTAATTTCCCCTTTTAATTTGAGAATTTCCCATTTGGTATTTAATTGAGGGTTTTTAATTTGTTCTTTTAATTTGTTCGTTGATCTTCTCTTTCTCTATTTTATGCAAGTAAGCATCTAGAGATATAAAATAGCCTCTTATAACCGCTTGGCCCACACATTTTGCTATGTTATCTCATTATTGTCATTCTACTAAATGAAATTATTGATTGTGTTTAAGATTTGCTCTTTGACCCATTAATTCTTCAGGATTAGATTATTTAATTTCCAATTAACTTTTGGTCTGTTTTCTCCTGGCCTTATATTGCATGTGATTTTTATTGCATCATGATCTGAAAAAGATGCATTTACTATTTCTGCCTTTCTGCATTTGATTTTGAGGTTTTTATGCCCTAACACAGGTCAATTTTTGTATAGGTTCCATGGAGTGCTGAGAAAAAAGTAAACTCCCTACTGTCTCCATTCAACTTTCTCCATAGATCTATCATGCCTAACTTTTCTAACAATTGGTTTATATCCCTAGTTTCTTTCTTGTTTATTTTGTAATTTGATTGATCTAATTCTGAGAGAGCAAGGTTAAGATCCCCCACTAGTATCGTTTGGCTGTCTAATTCTTCTTGCATCTCTCTTAATTTCTCCCCTAGGAATTTGTGTGCTATTGCACTTGGTGCATATATATTTAGTATAGATATTGCTACATTATCTATGGTACCCTTTAATAAAATATCGTTTCCTTCCTTATCTCTTTTGATTAGATCTATCTTTGATTTTACTTGATCTGAGATAAGGATTGTTATCCCTGCTTTTTTTTTTGTTCACCTGAAGCATAATAGGTTCTGCTCCAGCCTTTTACCTTCATCCTATATGTGTCACTATGCTTTAGTTGTGTTTCTTGTAGACAGCATATTAGATTCTGGTTTTTAATCCAGTCTGCTATCTGTTTCCGATTTATGGGAGAGTTCATCCCATTCACATTCACAGTTAGAATAACTAATTCTGTATTTCCTGCCATCTTATTTACCCAAGTTATGTTTTTCCCTTTCATTTCCCCTTTCTTTCTTCCCCCCTCCTCAGTATTTTGCTTTTAATGACCCCCTCCCCCAAACAATCCTCCACCTGTTAGAGCCCCTTCCCCTTTTTTACTCCTTTTCCCTGATTCTTCTAATTTCTCTTCTATTAGTTTATCCCTTTCTTTTCCTCCTTTCACTGCCATTTCCCTATAAGGAAGGACAAGTTTCTCTGTGAAACAAAATATGAATGATATACAGTTTTAGAGCCCAATCTGATGAGAGTAAGAATTACACAATGCTCATCTCCCTCCCTTCGTTCCCTCAATTATATTAGGTTTTCTTTGCCTCTTCATCAGATTTTACCTTATTTTTACCTCCTTTTTTAACCTTATTTTACCACCTTTTCTCTCTTTCCCCCAGTATGATAGCCTTTCCCCCGCTACTTTTCTTTTTCATATTATTGACGTAATATCCAATTATACTCCAATCTTCAAGTATCCCCATAGTAAAAATAAAGTACTCAAGAGTCCTTTCCTTTTTACCTTTTTATGTTTCTCTTGGGTTCTGTGTTTGGAGGCCAAATGTTTTTTTCAGATCTGGTCTTTTCATTAGAAATAGGTGAAATTCACCTATATCATTAACATATAGCATCTTCTTCCCTGGAGGATAATGCTCATTCTAGCTGGATAGGTTTTTCTTTGCTGTAATCCAAGTTCCTTTGCCTTTCGGGATATCTGGTTCCAGGCCCTTTGATCCTTCAATGTGGAAGCTGACAAATCATGTGTGATTCTAATTATAGATCCTTGGTATTTGAATTGTTTCTTTCTAGCTGCTAGCAATATCTTTTCCTTGGTATGATAGTCCTCGAATTTAGCCATGATATTCCTTAAGGATTTAATTTTGGGGTCTCTTTCCGGAGGTGATAGGTGAATTCTTTCAATGGTTATTTTGCCTTCTGATTCTACAACCTCAGGGCAATTTTCTTTCAGGATTTCCTGGAAAATAGTGTTTAGATTCTTTTTTTTTCATCATGGCTTTCAGGAAGTTCAATAATCCTTAGATTGTCTCTCCTAGATCTATTTTCCAAGTCAGTTGTTTTTCCTAGGAGATATTTCATATTTTCTTCTATTTTTTTCTTTTTCTTTTTGTTTTTGTTTGACTGATTCTTGAAGTCTTATTGAGTCATTCACTTGCATTTGTTCAATTCTTATTTTTAAAGTGTTTTTTTTCTTCAGTTACCTTTTTAAGCTCCTTTTGTAACTGGCCAATTTGTTCATTGCATACTTTTTCCACTTCACCAATTTTGTTTTTCAATTAATTGTTGTCTTTTTCATATCTCTTTTGCAGGGCATTATATCCTTCTTGCACTGATCTCAGTTAATTTCCCCATTTATCATCTAGCTCTCTTTTGAGATTTTTTATGCAATATTCCAGGAAGGCCTCGTGGAAGGGGGACCATGTTATATTTTCCTTGATGGCTTCCTCTGAAGTTGCTTTGCTTAACGGAACCTCAGGATCTTCTTTCTCTCCATGAAAGCTGTCTATGGTGAGAGCTCTCTTCTGCTTCTTACTCATTTTTAGAAAGCTTGGGGTCTGTTTAAACTTAGAGAAGTAGGGTTGTGGTAGTTTGCCCTGGGGCAATTCCTCTAATCAACTTCAGGTGCTGGGCTGGTGGAGGTAGGACTTTGCCCAATTTACTCCTTATAAAAGGCAAATGTGCCAAAACACCTGCCCCCAATCGGGGCAGAGTGTCCCGAGTGCCTGAGATACACTACCCAGGTGCTTGGAATTTCCTCCATGCTGAGCTGAGTCCCACCCAGTTCTCTGCCCTCAATTCTGGAGATACCCTCAGTTCTGGAGCTGCACAGAGCAAACTGCTTTCCCCACTGCCTGACTGAAACAGACCTGTTATGAAGTTCTTCAAAGGTATCTTCTGCTAGCAGTGTTTCATAGTCCAAATATTTCTGGATTCTTTGACGTAAAGATAAGTTCAGAGGCTTATTTTATTCTTGATTTGAGAGAATTTCAGAAGAGGAAACACAGAGTCAGCATCTTCACTCTGCCATCTTGGCTCCACCCCCCTCCATGCATATGTTTTGAAAATAAAAAATCTTGAATAAAAAAGAGAAAAATAAAATTAATGCATAGACATTTTTGAGATAGTTAACAACAACAACAAGAAAAAAGAAACAACTCTCAATCCTCAAGAACAAGATTTAGGAATTATTGCAAGGTATCATTTGTGTGATTTACTGATTATAATCACCAGACTGACCACGCAGTTCTAGAGAGCCACTGATGAAGCCAACTGTACATATCCTAGAAGAAAAGAATGACTTCAGAATTCAGAATTGTTGTTTTTTTGGTTTTTTTTTTGGACATGACTGACTTTTTTAATTAAAAATTCAATATTATTTATAATAAAACAGTGAGAAAAACAGCAATTTTAGTCAGGAAAGTTCAGTTTGTATTCCTAGTCTGTTATTTCAAGTTATTTAATTTCTCTCAGCATCAATTTCATCACCATACAATCTCACAGGTTTATTATGAGGAAAGAGTTTTAGAAAAAAAAATGAATGTGAGTTAGAATTGAAAAGTAATGCTAGTTGTGTAACTTTAAGATAATTTATACACACACACACATTCATTGAAAAATGAGCTGGAGGAGGAAATGGTAAATCACTCATATCATTGCAAAGAAAACAACAAATGGCATCATGAAGGGTTAGACAGGACTGAAATGACTGAATAAGAACATATCTCTATTGATATACAAACAGTCTCACTGTGTCTCTTTCTCTCTGTCTCTGTGGCTGTATGTGCCTATCTTTCTGGCTCCATCTGTCTCTGTCTTTGTCTGTCCCTCTCCCTCTCTGTTTCTGTTTCTCTTTCTTCTCTTCTCTTTTCTCTCTCTGTCTCTGTCTCTCTGTGTCTCTCTGTCTGTCTGTCCATCTGTCTCTCTCTCTGTCTCTCTCTCTGTCTCTCTGTCTCTCTCTCTCTCTCTCTCACACACACACACACACACACACCTTGCTGCACCAAAAAATCAAATCAAAACGAAAAAAAAATGAGAAAAAACAAAAGGCAACCAAACAGCAACGTAAAAACTGAAAATACTAAGTTGTGGTCCACACTCAGTTTCCACAATCTTCTATCTTGGTGTAGATGTCTCTTTGTTGCAAGATAATTGGAAGTGGCCTCAATCATCTGATTGTTGAAAAGAGACACATTCATCAGAATTATTGTTATTGCCATTTAAACGATCCTCTGGTTCTGCTAATTTAACTTAGCATCAGTTCCTATATTTCCATGTCTTTATGAAATCATTTTGCTGATTTCTTTCAGAACAATAATATTCCATAACATTCATTTACCATAATTTATTCAGCCACTCTCCAACCGATGGGCATCCACTAAGTTTCCAGTTTTTAGCCTCTACAAACAGGGCTGCCACAATCATTTTTGCATATCTGAGTCCTTTTACTTCCTTTAATATCTCTTTTGGATGTGAACACAGTAGAAACACTGCTGGATCAATGGATATGCAAATTTTATAGCCCTTTGGGCATGGTTCTACATTGCTCTCCAGAATGTTTGGATCTCTTCACAATTCCACCAACAATATATTAGTGTCCCAGCTTTCCTGAATCCCCTTCAACATTTGCAATTATCTTTTTTCTGTCATTTTGGCCAATCAGAGAGCTGTGCAGTGGTTCCTCAAAGTAATCTTAATATGCAATTCTCTGATCAATATTGATTTAGATCATCTTTTCATATGACTAGAAATGGCTTCAGTTTCTTCTCTGAAAATTGTCTGTTCATATCTTTTGACCATTTGTCAATTAGAGGATGCCTTGAATACTTATAAATTTGAGCTGATTCTCTATATATATTAGAAATGAGACCTTTATCAGAACTCTTTTTTTATTTATTAATATTTTTTTATTTGCAAAACATTTATATGGGTAATTCCTAAACATTAACCCTTACAAAGAAGTGAATATAGCATGTGTTGATTAACATTCAATCTCCATAAGGCAGATAGCATTTTCAGTCTAAAATTAATTGAAATTGTCTTGGATCACTGAACCACTGAAAAGAACCAAGTCTTTCATAGTTGATCATCGCACTTTCTTGCTTTTATTGTGTACAATGTATTCCTGGTTCTGCTTGTTTCACTCAGCATAAGTTTGTGTAAATCCTTCTAGACCTTTGTAAAATCAGTTTGTTCTTAATTTTTATAGAATAATTAATGTGGCCCTACATGATTATACCACAACTTGTTCAGCCATTTCCCAGATGATGTTCATTTACTCATTTTCTGATACTTAGCAACCACAAAAAGAACTGCTAAAAAACATTTTTACATGTGTGAGTTCTTTTCCCTCCTTTAAGATTTCCTTGGGATACAAACCCAGTAATGGCACTTTTGGGTCAAAGGGTATGCACAATTTTATATCCCTTTTGGCATAGTTCTATACTGTTCTCCAGAGTGGTTGGATCATTTCACAACTTCACCATCAATGCATTCATGTCCTAGTTTCCTCACATCACCTCCAACATTTACCATTAATTTCCTGTCATCTTAGCCAATCTGAGAAGTATGAGGTGGTTTTAAATATGCATGTTCCAAATCATCAGTGACATAGTGCATTTTTTCATGGTTATAGAATTATAGATTCATCATTTGAAAATTGTTCATATCCTTTGATACTTTATTAATTGGAGAATGACTTGTATTCTTAAAATTTTGACAAAGTTATTTATATATTTTAGAAATGTGACCTTTATCAGACACATTCACTGTAAAGATTTTTCCAACTTTTTACTTTCTTTTTAATTATGTTTCTGTTGTTTTTGTTTATGCAAAATCTATTTGATTTAATGGAATCAAAAATGTCCATTTTGTCTTTCATAATGTTCTCTGCTTTTTTTGTTAAAAAATTTTCCCCTTCTCCAAAGATCTGATAAATAAATTATCCCTTGCCCTCCTAATTTATTTATTTATATTATCATTTATACCCAAACCATTTGCCCATTTTGACTTTACTTTGGTATGAGGTGTAATATGTAGCTCTGTGCTGAATTTTTGATATATTATTTTTCTGTTTTCCCAGCAATTTTTGTCAAATAGAGAGTTCCTATTCCAGAAGCTGGAAATTGGGTGTTTATCAAATACTAGATTACTATAATCCTTGACTATGTTTTCATGTGTATTTAATGTATTGAATTGATCCACCACTCTATTTCTTAGCCAGTACTAAATGGTTTTTATGACTGCTGCTTTAGAATATACTTTTAAGGTTGGTAATGCTAAGTTACCATACTTAGTATTATTTTCACTATATCCCTTGATATTCTTGACCTTTTGTTCTTCTAGATAAATTTTGTTATTTTTAGTTCTAAAAATAAGGGTTTTTTTTAGCAGTTTGTTATGACACTGAATGAATAAATCAATTTAGGCAGAATTTTCATTTTATTACATTAGCTTGGCCTACCCTTGAGCAACTGATATTTTCCCAGTTGTTCAGATATGATTTTATTTGTTTGAGAAGTGTTTTATAGTTGTGTTCATATAGTTCTTGCATTTGTCTTTCAAATAGATAGACTTTCAAATATTTTAATTTATCTTTAGTTATTTTAAATAGAATGTCTCTTTCTAACTCTTGCTGCTGGGCTTTGTCATAATATATAGAAGTGCTGATGATTTGCGTGGTTCATTTTCTATCCTGAAGCTTTGGAAGTTGTTAGTTGTTTCCAGAAGGACTGTCTTTTGTCTTTCATTGTACCTTTAAAGGTTAGCACAAAAGAGCATATCATGGGGATTTCATTAATGCTAGTTCGCTGAATTCCACTAAAGTAAATCCAAATAAACAAGATTGAGCCAGACTATATTTTTACAGGACTATGAAATTATCCACTTGAAAATCATAGCTTGAGTTGTTTAAGGTAATATTCTTTACTAATAATGATCTTAAAGCTAAGAGTATTCATCTTATCTTGAGAGGTTTTTGTTTAAGAGATAATAATGTTAATAGGTCTTTTTAATAGACTTATGTGTGAGGTCAATTTAATTGCTTGATTTATCTTTTTTCAAAGCTCACCAAGTACCCCTGTAGATGGAAACTCCTTGAAGAAGCCATTATGGGGGGTGGAGCCAAGATGGCAGAGATCAGACAGGAGTCTCTGTAACCTCCTCTAACCTTCCCTCAAACCAACCACATATGAAGCCTCTAGACTGATTTTGAAGTAAAAAAATCCACGATATCTGGAGGACAACACATTTCTAGAAGAAAATACTCTGGAAGAACATCAAAACAGGTCTGTTTTAATTGGGCAATGGGGTGGTCTGCTGAACCCAGACTGCAGCACAGGGAGACCTGGGCAGGGAGCTGGAGCTGGGAGCTGGAGCAGGGAGCTGGAACAGGAGGCTGAGCAGGAGTTGGAACAGGAGTGGAAGTGTTGTGCTTCTCACACACCTGGGAATCTTCTGTGGGCCTCTTGGACCAATCTGTCCTGATTGTAAGCAGGTGGTTTGGAAGATCTGCCTTTTGAGGGGGGTAGATTGTGAACCACTGAACTCCTGATTAGCATCAGACATAGCTGCTGTTACATACCACACTAGGGCAATCAATCAATCAGCAGAACTGATCATCACCTTAAATAATCCAATCACCAGAACTGCACAGCACCTGAAATAACTCAATCAGCAGAACTGCCCCAGGGCAAAATACTTATTGAAACAATCCACCAGTCACCTCCTGAAAGAAACCCAAAAATTAAATCTCCCAGGAATATCATGGCTAAATTCCAGAACTATCGTACCAAAGAAAAAGATATTACGAGAAGCCAGAAAGAATCAATTTAAACATCGAGGAGCCATAATTAGGATCACACAGGACCTAGCAGCTTCTACTTTGAAGGCAAAGGAAATTGGATTACAGCCAAGAATAAGTTATCCAGCTAGAATGAGCATTATCTTCCAGGAAAGAAGATGGTCATTCAATGATATAGGAGACTTTGACCTATTTCTAATGAAAAGACCAGAACTGAACAAAAAATTTGATCTACAAACACAGAACACAAGAGAAACATAAAAAGGTAACAAGAAAAAAAAAAAAACTCTTGAGAACTATACTTATGTTAGGGATACTTACAGAATGAGAGTTAATTTTTATGATTTTATTATTACATTATTATTATTATGATATGATTATTGTGTTTTTATGATTATTATGATATGATAATTGGAAAAAGAAATTAGAGGTAGAAAAGGGATAACACTGGAAGAAGAGGAAAAGGAGGTAAAATAAGGGAAATTACATCACATGTAGAGGCAAAGAAAACCTATAATGATTGAGGGGGAAAAAAGGAGGGAAATGAGAATTGTGTTAATCTCCATCTCATCAGACTTGGCTCTGAGAGAATAATAGAAGTATTGGGTATCAAAAAGAAACTTGTCCTACCTTATAAAGAAACAGGAAGGAAAGGGGGGAAAGAGAGGGACTAATAGAAGGGAAAACAGAAGAATTAAGGGAAAGGTGTAAAAAACGGGGTGGGGCTCTAAAGAGGAAGGATTGTTTGAGGGAAGTGGTTATCAAAAGCAAAATACTAGGGAGGAGGGAAAGGGGATAGGAAAGAGAAAAGCATAACCTAAAGTAAATAAGATGGCAGGAAATACAGAATTATTTATTTTAACTATGAATATGAATGGAATGAACTCTCCCATAAAGTGGAAGCAGAATGCAGAATGGATTAAAAATCAGAATCCAACAATATGTTGTATACAAGAACACATCTAAAGCATAGAGACACATACAGGGTGAAGGTAAAAGGCAGGAGCAGAATCTATTATGCTTCAGGTGAAGAAAAAAAAAAAAGCAGGGGTAGCAATCCTGATCTCAGACCAAGTACAACCAAAGATAGATCTAATTAAAAGAGAAAAGAAAGGAAACTATATCTTATTAAATGGTACCATAGATAATGAAGCAATATCAATACTAAACATATATGCACCAAGTGGTATAGCATGGAAATTCCTAGAGGAAAAGTTCAGAGAGATGCAAGAAGAAATAGACAGCAAAACTATAATAGTGGGGGATCTCAACCTCCCTCTCTCAGTACTAGATAAATCAAACCACAAAATAAATAAGAAAGAAGTTAAGGAGGTAAACAAAATGTTAGAAAAGTTAGGTATGATAGATCTTTGGAGGAAATTAAATGGAGACAGAAAGGAGTTTACTTTTT
>JAJPUD010008630.1:26777-38318 GCA_023553655.1 Myrmecobius fasciatus | reverse complement strand
CTACAAAAATATAGATTGCCCTGATTAACAGAAGAGGAAATAAATTGCTTAAATAGTCCCATTTTAGAAAAAGAAATAGAGCAAGTCATTAATCATCTCCCTAAGAAAAAATCCCCAGGACCAGATGGATTTACATGTGAATTCTACCAAACATATAAAGAACAATTAACTCCAATATTATATAAACTATTTGAAAAAATAGGGAATGAAGGACTCCTACCAAACTCCTTTTATGATACAGACATGGTACTGATACCTAAACCAGGTAAAAGAAAAACAGAGAAAGAAAATTATAGACCAATCTCCTTAATGAATATTGATGCAAAAATCTTAAATAAAATATTAGCAAAGAGATAACATAAAATCATTCCCAGAATAATACACCATGACCAAGTAGGATTTATACCAGGAATGCAGGGATGGTTCAATGTTAGGAAAACTATTAACATAATTGTCTATATTAATAACCAAATTAACAAAACACATGATAATCTCAATAAGATGCAGAAAAAGCATTTGATAAAATCCAACATCCTTTCCTATTAAAAACATTAGATAGTATAGGAATTAATGGACTTTTCCTTAAAATAGTCAGTAGCACCTATTTAAAACCATCAGCTAGCATCATATGTAATTGTGATAAACTGGAACCATTCCCAATAAGATCAGGGGTGAAACAAGGTTGCCCACTATCACCATTACTAGTCAATATTGTATTAGAAATGTTAGCTTTGGCAATAAGGCAAGAAAAAGACAGTAAAGGAATTAGAGTAGGTCATGAGGAAACCAAATTATCACTCTTTACATGATGGTCTACTTAAGAGAACCCTAAAGAATCAACTAAAAAACTATTAGAATTAATCCACAACTTTAGCAAAGTTTCAGGATACAGAATAAATCCACATAAATTATCAGCATTTTTATACACCACCAACAAAATGCAACAGCAAGAGTTACAAAGAGAAATTCCATTCAAAATAACTGTTGATAGTATAAAGTATTTGGGAATATATTTACCAAGGGAAAATCAGGGTGTATATGAGGAAAACTACAAAACACTCTCCACACAAATAAAGTCAGATCTAAACAATTGGAAAAATATCAAGTACTCTTGGATAGGTCAAGCAAATATAATAAAAATGGCAATACTACCTAAACTAATCTATTTATTTAGTGTATTACCAATCAAACTCCCAAGAAATTATTTAACTGACCTAGAAAAAATAACAACAAAATTCATCTGGAAAAACAAAAGGTTAAGAATTTCAAGGGAATTAATGAAAAAAAAAATGCAAGTGAGGGAGGCCTAGCTGTACCAGATCTAAATCTATATTGTAAAGCAGGAGTCACCAAAACCATTTGGTACTGGCTAAGAAATAGAGTAGTGGATCAGTGGAATAGGTTAGGTTCACAGGACAAAATATTCAATGACCATAGTAATCTAGTGTTTGGTAAACCCGAAGACCCCAGTTTTTTAGATAAAAACTCACTATTTGACAAAAACTGCTGGGGTAATTGGAAACTAGTATGGAAGAAACTAGGTATTGACGCACACCTAACACCATATACCAAGATAAGGTCAAAATGGATTCATGATCTAGGTATAAAGAATGATATTATAAACAAAATAGAACAATGTAAGATGGTTTACCTCTCAGACCTGTGGAGGGGGAAGGAATTTGTGACCAAAGAAGAACTAGAGGTCATCATTAATCACAAAATAGGTACGTTTGACTATATCAAGTTAAAAAGTTTTTGTACAAACAAAATGAATGCAGACAAGATTAGAAGGGTAGTAGTAAACTGGGAAAATATTTTTACATCCAAAGATTCTGATAAAGGCCTCATTTCTAAAATATATAGAGAATTGACTCAAATATATAAGAATTCAAGCTATTCTCCAATGGATAAATGGTCAAATGATATGAACAGACAATTTTCAGATGAAGAAATTGAAACTATTTCTAGTCACATGGAAAGGTGCTCCACACCACTATTGATCAGAGAAATGCAAATTAAGACAACTCTGAGATACCAATACACACCTGTCAGATTGGCTAAGATGACAAGAAAAGATAATGATGAATGTTGGAGGGGATATGGGAAAACTGGAACACTGATACATTAGTTGGTGGAACTGTGAACAGATCCAACCATTCTGGAGAGCAATTTGGAGCTATGCTCAAAAAGTTATCAAACTGTGCATACCATTTGACCCAGCAGTGTTTCTACTGGGCCTATATCCTAAAGAGATCTTAAAGGAGGGAAAGGGACCCACATGTGCAAAAATGTTTGTGGCCGCTCTTTTTGTAGTGGCAAGAAACTGGAAATTGAAAGGATGCCCATCAATTGGATAATGGCTGAATAAATTGTGGTATATGAATGTCATGGAATATTATGGTTCGGTAAGAAATGACCAGCAGGATGATTTCAGAGAGGCCTGGAGAGAGTTGATGCTGAGTGAAATCAGCAGAACCGGGAGAACATTATACACAGCAACAAGACTATACGATGATCAAATCTGATGGGCATAGTTCTCTTCAACAATGATGTGATTCAAACCAGTTTCTATTGTTCAGCGATGAAGATAGTCATATATATCCTGAGAGAGGCCTGAGGGAATTGAATGTGAACCACAACACAGCATTTTAACACTTTCTATGAATATTTCCATGCATTTTGTTTTCTTTCTTAGGTTGTTTTTTTCTTCTTTTCTTCTCTCTTTCTAAATCTGATGTTTCTTGTGCAGTAAGATAGCTGTATACATATGTATATATATTTTGGATTTGTCATATAATTTATCATATTTATCATGTATTAGATTACCTGTCATCTAGGGGTGGGGGGGTGGTGAAAAGGAGGGGAAAAGCTCGCAACAACAAAAAAAAAGTTTTGTAAAGGTCAATGTAGAAAAATCACTCATATGTTTTGTAAATAAAAAGCTTTTAATAAAAAAAAGAAATCATTATGCAAGTCCGGTATTGGCTTTGCTTACATTTTCTCCACTGCTTTTAAAGAAGCATACTTCTAGCATAGCTTCTCTTATTCACACACAAAAAAATAGTTCCTTGACTTCCAGTGTAGCCATTGTTGCTTTTTAATTTGTGTCCCTAGGAAGGACTCCGATAGCAAGGAATCAATATTCTTCTGAACAAGATTGACACGTGCAAGAATATAGCTAAAGGGGCAGCTAGGTGGCACAGTGGATAGAGCACCAGCCCTGAAGTCAGGAGTACCTGAGTTCAAATCTGGACACTTAACACTCCCTAGCTCTGGGACCCTAGGCAAGTCACTTACTTAACCCCAATTGCCTCAGCAAAAAGAAAAAAAAAATAATAATATAGCTAAAGAGGAACCATCCGTATCTAGGAGTAAAATGATATTACATCCATTAGCTTATCTTGCAATGGATATTTCCTCACAAAGAAATCAGGATCCTGTCTACCAGTTTCCAGCAAAAATATGTATACATATACATATACATATACATATATATATATAGATATAGATATATATACACACACACACTTAATATACTTTTTATATGTATGTGGCAGTTCTACCAGAGTATGGCCACTACATATGCTTCAGCTTCTTACAATCACAGGTGAGAATTGTGTGCCAGGTTAACAGGAAAGGTTGATGAGCAGCCCTGAAAAGAACTTAATAAATCCTCATAGGAGAGGTGCTACACCTCCTTAAACACAGATCCACTGCAAACATAAATGTACATGATATAGGAAGGAGAGATATCATGGAGATGGAAGTGAAATATTTCAGTAATTGTCATTTGCTTAAATATAGTATAAGAGAGTCATATAGACTATTCAAAAAAGTGTGGAATACTCTATGATTATAGATGATTTTTTATTTTTGTATCATCATTATCTAGGAAATTGCCTGACATAATGTAGTGTGTATTTATAAATGCTTTTTATTAGTTGTAATCACTTTTGCAATTTTTGCCTTCATGTTCCTACCCCTAGTATCGTGACTTCTATATGGTAGGACCGGAATAGATATTTCTTGAATGATTCAATTCTGTAGGGTTTGTTTTTGCACATTATAGAAAAAAAATGAACCAGAATGCATGAAAAATTGTGGAGATCCTGGTAACAGGTTACATTAAAACTAATAGGCAATTCAAGGTAGTAAGAAAATATTTTTTTTTCTAAAAATTTATAATACATAGGGCTTAGCACATGGTAAGCATTTAATAAATTCTTCTTGAATAAAAAAATATTTGTTCCTAAAAGGGTTAAACTGTCCTATATGTTAAGGACAGCCCAATGTAGTAAAAAGAACCCTAGCTCTGGGACTTGAGGACTTTTCTTAAAATATGACTTCTTATGATAAATACTGGTATAAAATCATTTAGGTAAAACATAATTTGCTCTAGCCTTAAGCAAATTGAGGATTATGACTAGAGAATCTCTGAAGTGTCTTCTAGTTCTAATCTTTGATTCTATAATTTCTAAGTTCTTATTAATTTCTAAAACACATTTTGAAAATATAGGAAAAGGAATATGACTTCCATTCTCATCACTTTGTGCTAATGCCAAGAGGAACAAAAGAGATCACTTAGCAAATAAGAGTCAAAAACATATCTTCGATGTTATGTTTTATTGCTTGAAAGTATCACTTGATTAAATATTTAAAGGAAGTTCTTTTCTACTCTTTCTGCATTCTCTTTTGTTACATGTAGGCACATGATTAGCAAATAGATATCTGACCCATCCCTCTTCTGAGCTTCAATGACATATCATCAATTATCTATTGGATATTTCAAACTGAATATCCTAGAAATATCTTAAACACAACATGTCTGTAAAGGAATTCATTATCTTTCCTCTTAAAACTTCCCATTTTCATTTCAGAGAGGCCTGGAGAGACTTGCATAAACTGATGCTAAGTGAAATGATCAGAACTAGGCAATCATTGTACACAGCAATAGCAAGATTATATGATGATCAATTCTGATGGACATGGCTCTCTTCAACAATGAAGTGATTTAGACCAGTTCCAATGATCTTGTAAATCAAGAAAGCCATCTACACCCGGAGAGAGGTCTATGGAAACTAACTGGATCACAATATAACATTCTCACTCTTACTGTTATTGTTTGCTTACATTTTATTTTCTTTCTAATTTTTTTTTTTTTGTTTTGATTTTTCTTGTGCAGCAAGGTAATTGTATAAATGTGTTTACATATATTGGATTTAAATTATACTTTTACTATGTTTAACATATATTGTATTACTTGCTATCTAGGGGAAAGAGGGGAGAAGGGGAAAATTAGAACACAAGGTTTTGCAAGGGTTAATGTTGAAAAATTATACATGCATATAATTTGAAGATTAAAAAGCTTCAATTAAAAAAAAAAAACTTTTCATCTTTCAAATTTTCCTATGCCTGTCAAAATTTCCAGTTCCATTTCCAGTTCCAAAGTTCAAATTTCCAAGACTGATAATGTAGATATTATTCTGGAATACTTTTTCAGTCTTATCAAATATATTCAAACAATTCCCAAATTGGACTGTTTCTTTTTTCACAGTATCTTGTACATCAAACTTTTTTTTAGTTATATAAGTTTCATAGTATAGGGAATCATCACATTTTATAAATACTCTTTAAAGGTATGAGAATGGTTTGCTTTCCTCTGATTCCCTCCATAATACACATATCTTGCTTACTATTGTGTATTCATGATCCAGGATGATTGGAAAGAATACCAGGAAAACAGAGCTCCACTTTAGCTGAAGCTGAAAGGGAAAAATAAAAGGGCCTATACAGGATAGTCTTTTTATTCCATAGAGGATAAGGAAAGGGTATTATTAACAAGAATCAATAGCAATATCAAAGAAAGAAAGTTGGAGAAGAGGGATAAAATCAAGGGCACAAATTGCCTGATAAATCTCAGATTTGAATGCAATGAATCTATGCTGAAATGGAATTCAAGAAAATATGTGACATTTTGTAACATTTCTTTTCCTTTCTACTTAAAAGCTACAAAAAGAATGGTATAGCAAATTTGCTGATCTTCCAATTAAGACAATTCTGATCTTGAAATGGACTAATTATATAAAAATAGGAAATGATTTAAATGATCATTTCTTTAAGTGGTTCATTGAGATTTTTTTATTATTATTTGAGTCTAGGTTTCCATCTAGTCCAGTCTGAAAATATAGCACACATCCATAGAATTAATTCCGTGCTTACCTGGAATAAAAACTTTTGACCTGCTCTGTTTCTAATTGGGAACAGATTACCCTTCTTAAAGAAATCTGAGCCATCTTTGTGTTAAAAATGTTGGGAGTTTCCATAATTAGTAAGAGATTTGGGGTCTACAATCCCACCTTAGTTCTCTTTAGACCTTCAAAAGCTCTGAACACATAAATAAGTGATCCACCATTGTCAACCTTAAGAAATTAGGACTAAAGGTCTGAAATACCCTACCTAGTGAGAATATAAATTATACATGAATTGCTGCTCTGTATCAGTGAAGTATGTTTCCACACTGCTGTTGTTCAGTCATTTTGAGTCATATCTGACTCTTTGTGATTCCCTTGGGGTCCTCTTGGCAAGGATCTTAGAATAACTTACCCTTTCCTTTTCCAGCTGGAGATAAAGAAACTGAGGCAAATAGAGTTGTGACTTATCCAGGATCACACAGCCAGCAAATGTCTTAAACTAGACATGAACTCAGGTATTCTTGACTTCAGATCTAGCATAGTATCCATTGTCTCTGATGACTGTTTGAAAACACTGTCTAGTGTTTCCAGTCTAGGGATTCCTTAATATCTAAAACTATGAAATCCCAGATCTATAAAAATTGCTATCTCCTGTCCCCCCCCCTCCATAAAATAAAAGAATAACTCAATAGATAAAAAGAAAATAGATAATTTTAATATATCAGAGTATCTCTTTAGTACAGAACTTATTGCTGCAAGAGTATAATGACCCAATTTGGTTACAAAAAAGATATATTGAAGGTAGCTCTTCCTGTTTCTTTTTAGATGTAGGGGATTAGGGGTATGTTTTTTGATATATTAGTTGAATTTGCTGACGCCCACCCTCACCTTTCTTGATGCAAAATTCCGGAAATTTGGGGAAAGAGTGACTTCATAGGAAATAATGTTGATAGGTAATATTTTAATGTTCATAAAATATTTACATATATTGCCATTTTAATAAAGGCTTGTTAAATAGCTCTTGGGAAGGACAAAGGAAATATTTTTTGCATCACACCTGTTTCTGGATTGTTTAGATAACAATTACTAGGCTGAGATGGCTTTTAGAAGAGAAAGGATATAATCTTTTAAAGATAAAACAACAACAGAATACAATTTTATGGAAGAATATAAATGAAATTCTTTGAGAATTTACTAAATTGAAGAAAAGAAAATATTTATACATATTTATGTGTATAACTGTTTTTTATACTTTTCTTTCTGACTGGCTATATTATAGCTAGATGATAGATACATACATTCACGATACAAAGATATATGCATAGAAAAAGAGATACATAGGTTTATAAATTGATTGTAGAACCCAAAGGTTGATATATAAAAAAGATAGATATGTAGGTATATAGATGATAAAATGCATATAAATACACAGGCATGTAGATAAATTATAGAACAAAGATAAATATACACATACAAATAGATACATAGATATAGACATAGATGATAGATAGATAGATAGATAGATAGATAGATAGATAGATAGATAGACAGATAAGATAGATCATTAGTCTTTGAGCCTGAAAGACTTGGATTCAAGTGCTATTTCTAAAACATATTAGCTCTGTGGTGCTGAGCAAGTTATTGTCTCTCAGCGCTTCTGATAACTCTAAGACTTTAAGTTACTAATAATTACCTAATACATAATTAGAGATCTTAAAGCATATATATATGAATGCATGCATTTGTGTGTAAGTGTGTGTTTATCTTAGTGGGGCTCTTTTTATCTTAGTAAAAGACAAGGAATATAATTATATATATATATACAAATAAATACAATTTATTTGTAGGTTCATTGTTGAGCTCTGTGAATAGTAGACATAAAGATTAAAAATGATTTAGCCCTCTGCCTTACACAATCTTACATTCTACTGAGGAACCTAAGGGAAATAAACAGATAAGCAGAATAAATGTTAGTAGATGGTGGAGGTTAAAGCAAGATCCAAAATGCTCCATAATTTGTAGAGTAAGAGAACCCTTTTATCTGATGCCAACTTTTAATCCATTGTGCTACATTGTTAATTTATTCTATTTCATCATGAGCTACACATATGGAGATATAAAAATGCACATAAAATATCTGATATATATATATATATGTATATATATATATATAAATTCATATGTTTCTGTTTATGTGTATATATATTAGATATGTATATAGATATGATAATATATCAAAAGGCTGATAATTTATGTGTTTTATTTTATATAATGCCACTTTATTTGATTTTTTTTGACTTTTTTAGTATATTCTCTGGGATTTTATTAAGTATATCATTCACAATATCTGATAAAAAACAATGTGATCTGTCATATAATTTGGATATTACTATCCTTGTTAATGCTCTGGTCTTTACTTAGTGTCCCTGTTCCTTTGCTACCACAACCAATACTACTCCTCTCAACCCTAGAATTACAATCCAGATCTGGATCCTGGGTAATAGAATTGTCAAATAGTCCCCAGTCTTGTTCATAGTGGTAGCTCAGGAGGCCAATGTAAAGTCTTTCTGACCATATGTACACCCTCCTTACTACACCTGAGCACTAAGTGCTCCTAGTAGTAATTCTTTTGCTGCTACTGCTGTCACCACTTCCAGGCTCACCTTTTGTGAATATGTGCCATATTCCTAGACAGCTCCAACCTCAGTGTTTGTAGACATATCTGTCTTCCTACCCTAACTTGGGCTGGATTAAATGACTCACTATAATATTTTTTTCTGGTTGATTATCCTCTTAGAATCATTTGGTATATCATTCAAAGTTGATTAGAGTGGTATTTTTGAGAGAGCTCAGCAAAAATACTCAGTCTATTCTACCAAATGGCTCTCTCTGGGCCAACTCCTGGTAAGAAATTTCATGAATAAGTTGGTATCTTAGATGACTTGAAAAATTATTAGAATTCTGAAGAACTGGGTTAAAGCTACTCTATGTTTTATTCCTTTGAGATTCTGATACAATATCATGGTCCATATGTATAATTGAAGAATTGTACCCAGAAAAGAGACTAGAATAGAATATGTATATGTATATGCATGTATATGCAATTTATATATTGTATATACACAAGTGTACATGTTTTGTGCATATATACATGTATAAAATGTGTGAAAAGTGAATTGAGCACATGCTGTCAGAGTTGAGGTCAATAATGCTTAGAAGTGCTTTGAGAATGGTTAACTAAGGAGTAATTAGACAAATTATAAGGAGACAAGTAATCACAGTATCACAGGAGTTAAAAGGGAAACAAAAAAGTGTAGTCACAAGGACAGCATGCTGTAGAAAGCTCAATGAGGAAAAGGAATAGGATGTTTTATGAAAAAAGTTTTCAGAATTCCAGGAGTCAAGTAGCAACTATGTTGTGATGAAGTGGAAGAATCAGATGTAAAATTCCTTTTCTAGGATTGCAATAATAAAAATGAGAAAATTTGGGGTTTAAAGGGATCTTCATTGGCACACAAAGTATGATAAGAATTCTGAAAGACTGAGACATCAGAGAGGCAAGGAGAACAGTTTCTACGCATGAATCTGGGCAGTGAATAAAATGTCAAGTTTGGAGAACTACTAATAATGTTCAAAGAATGAAAAAAAAACAATATAAAATGTTTGCTTACAGAATGTAGTGAGTCTTAAATGGATAAGGGTATATTAACAATGTAAGAAATAGAGAAGTCAGGAAAATCTCCCAAAGGACTTATAGAAAAAATAGAGACAGGTTAACCTTAATCATAAGAAGGGTTACCTCATCCTCTGTATCTGGAACACAGAAAGAGGAGGGGGTAAAGATGAAGAAAGATTTTGAGAGATACAAAAGGGAAATTAGGGTATTGAAAATCGATCTGATTATATGAATCTTAGTAAAACACAATTTATTTAGTAATAGGTACAGTAGAATTGGACTTTCAGGGTTATGGAGGGAAGGTATTGTTAGAACAGCCACTCTGGAGAGAGTGTTAGAACCAACTAGAGATGGATAAAAGAATTGCTATACAGGAAGAAGTGCCCAGTTGAGGTTAGATCAGATGAATTTTATTATACCCAGTTGATAAAGCTTCATTGTTGGTTTGGAATAAGGGCAGGTAAAATCATAAGTGTGATTCAAAAGTGAAGATTAGTAGGGCATGAAAAGCAAAAACACCAAGAGAGCTAGGAATTCAAGGATAGAAGAAAGTAGAATGTTGAATTGATAAAGACAGAATCAAGACTTTTGGTTCTTTTTTTGTTTTTTTTTTTTCTTTTTGCTGAGGCAATTGGGGTTAAGTGACTTGCCCAGGGTCACACAGCTAGGGAATGTTAAGTGTCTGAGACCAGATTTGAACTCAGGTTCTCCTGACTTCAGGGCTGGTGCTCTAACCACTGCACCACCTAGCTGCCCCAGAATCAAGACTTTCAAGGGAAGTCTCTTCCCTTCCACAAAATATGGGTGGTGCCTGGGAAAATGAGAAATAAATAATGAGGCATTAGCTTCGGAGACAATAGGAAGATTGTGTGTGTGTGTGTGTGTGTGTGTGTGTAAGAGACAGAGAGAAAGGGAGGGAGGAAAAGAGGGAAAAACTAGATGATGTTTAAGCAGAAACAAATCCTATGAACTGATAATTCCAGGGAAGATTTATATTAATTTTTCTTTATTAAGGATTTTTTATTTTTCAAAACATAAATGTGGACATTTGCTCAACATTAGCCCTTGCCAAACCATGTATTCCAATTTCCTCCCTCTTCCCCCACCCCTTCCCTTCATGGCAAGTTATCCAATATATGTTAAACATGGTAGAAATATATGTTAAATACGATATATGCATACATATTTATACAATTATCTTGCCCCAAAAGAAAAATCAAATAAAATCAGAAAAAAGAGAAACAAAATAAAATGCAAGAAAACAACAAAAAAAGTGAAAATGCTGCGTTGTGAACCAAATTCAGTCCCCACAATTCTTCTCTCTCTGGGTGCAGATTGCTCTCTTCATCACTAAACATTTGGAACTCATTTGAATCATCTCATTGTTAGGGAAAGGCACATCCCACAGAATTAATTGCTATACCAATCAAACTCCCAAGAGATTATTTAACTGAACTAGAAAAAATAACAACATAATTCATCTGGAAAAACAAAAGGTCAAGAATTTCAAGGGAATTAATGAAAAAAAATGCAAATGAGGGTGGCCTAGCTGCACCAGATCTAAAACTATATTATAAAGCAGTGGTCACCAAAACCATTTGGTACTGGATAAGAAATAGAGTAGTGGATCAGTGGAATAGGTTAGGTTCACAGGACAAAATACTCAATGACAAT